>JAPSGF010000014.1:5241448-5257578 GCA_035772895.1 Perdix hodgsoniae
CTCAGACATGTGTAATGAATGCAATAAAGAAACAATTGGTATAATTAGGTTTTGGAGTTCACGTTGCAGCTCAAAGCTTGAACCAATATTAAACGTGATCTGTGCAATAATTATACCAAAACAGCTCTTAAGCAAGAAGCAACAGTACTTCTAGCATAATAATGCAAACATTCAGGGAAGATAAAGCAGTGCTGAACCATAATTCACACAAATACATCGTACCTATTCAGAGAAGTTTCTTGCAGTGGAAGAAAAAGATCCTAGGATCCACCACTTCTAGTCTTTCCTTATATTATGCTGTTACTATGTTGCACTGGCAGAAGGACCAGCACAATGGAAGGATGTTAGAAAAATAAGAAAGCTCACCTGTCCCCAAAGACCTGGGCTTACAGAAAAGACTCCACAGAGGAGGGATCTCCATCCAGAGATCCTTCCTCAGTGGCAGTCAGCCCACAAATGAGGTCTAACAGAGGTGGAACCAGGCTCCACTCCTCCCAGTTGCACAGCTGAATTGTTTTCACCTGTGCTCCCATGGCTGACCAGGTCTTTTCTCCAGGTGCTCAGAGGTTCAGGCCATGATTCAGCAGTTCCCATACATACCAAAGACCTTAAAAAAACCAGTTTCAAAGCTCCAGACATCAGAAAGGTAAGTGTACACAAATAAATTAGTTGTCTTACAGAACACCAGTTGGCAGTTGTTTGTTTTCCATTAGAAAAAAAACAAACTGATTTTATTCTACTTCCCTTATTAATTAGGAGAAGTTTTTTTATTATTATATATTATATATTATTATTAGAAGAAGGAGAAGACATAAACACCATCAAAGCTATATGCAAGAAGTTCAAAGAACTCAACCAAATCCAGGCTGGTCAAGTTTACTTAGTGAAAAACACGTTTGTCCCCAAAGATACTTTATAGCCAGATGTATCTTATGTCTCTTTTTATATATAATAAGTATTAGAACAGCTTCTACATAAAGAGATAGTAAGAAAGCATAACACCACGCACGAGGAACCCAAATAACTAAGGAAGGAAAGTGAGAAGTTTTACCTCCATGCACTGAGGACATACCTGATATTCAAGCCAGTGCTCTGGTCCAGTTTCTCCCAGCTTTTCAGTTTTCCCAGAAGTTTCTAGAGTATAAAGCAAAGGAACGTTAGAGACACAGCAGAACACTTCAACAGCTTGTTTTCCAGTTTTCTTATAATTCTCCAGCCAAACTCAGTATACTCTTTTCTGTCTATGGATTTCAGGTATCTTATCTAGCACTTCTGGTCTGTCATACTACAGATCCTACAACCATCTTCCCAGACACCACAGCTCTGTTATGCTGGATGGAGGCCGTATCTTACTTCAGCACTTCTTATTTTCCAGCTGTAATGCTATAACATGATAGAAAGCACAGCAAGGACAGCAGAATGGCAGAGTCCTAAGCTGCAGCAAGCAAGGATTCACACAACCGTAACAACAAAGGGGGCACAGAAAAAAAGCAGCTTCTTACCTTCAAAAAGCCTCAGGTAGGCAAGGATCTCCAGAGAGATCCCCTTGCTTCCACTGCCAAGCCTTAAATGAGGGCTGGGAAGGGGTGGATCCTGGCTCCACACCTTCTGGTCACTCAGCTGCATTGCACACACCTGAGCTCCCCTGGTTTGGCCCTACCTTCCCACCAGGTGCTCAATCACTGCTTCAAGCCATGACAGCATTTCTGCTACACCAGCCCTGTGAGCTACTACCACTGTACAAGACCGTAGTAGATAAAACTCTTCATAGAGGAAGAAGACAAGCTATATTCTAAACACATTGCAGTAGCTGAAGCACCCAATTCTCTACCAGTTTCTCCTACATTTCTGTGTTTTTAATCGGTACCAGATCATATGAACCAAATTTGACCAGACACCAATAGTTCTGCAAATTAGTAAGTCCATACATTTAGTTTGATCTCTTGGCCTGACACAGGGTGGGATGAAAAACGAGACAGCTCTACTCACCTGAAACTTGCTAGTGCATGGGAAGCAATCTAAGGGGGTATTGAGGTTCTAACCATACACATGTCCAGTAACACCACAAGCTTAATGCTCCCCCACTCCCATAAAAAAAAAAGATACAATAGCAAAGCCAAAAAGAACACAAAGATTGTTATAGATTCAGCTGCTTCTTTATTCTTTGCTCTCACACGTTGATATTTAAGTTGGTGAAAACCATGTTCACATTCACTACTTCAAACAAGTGTCTCAAGTAAGACAATGCAGGAAGAACCTAGAACACAGGCTGGGCAACAAAGGAAACCCCATTCTGCTCATCCAAGTATTCTTAGCGCCTCACCTCATTTTCCAATTCAGCAGTCACCAACTGTGCTTGGACTTTCTCATAGCGTTCCAATTTTCTTTGGAGACCTTCTACTTCTTCTTTAAGCAAACCATTGTTTTCTTTCATTTCCCTGTGGTGAGAAGACAGGCAGCAATTGAAAAGTCACGCAACTCAATACGTTCTCACAAACTTCCACATATACATGCAACTACAAGGGAGTAATATGACAATGTACAGACATTATGACATTCAACTGACTCACCTCTATCATCTTCACTGCAAAGCTGCTGCTATCAAAAAAAAAGAATTGGAATTTTCCCACTATAAGTACCATCCTAATTATGTCCAAACAATCTGAAATTTTGTATCAGCTTTGCTGATTGGCAGAACAGCATGAAGGCTTGCAAGGCTCCCAACTCTGATCTACAGTCTGGCTGAATGCAGGGTTGGAACACAGCAAGCGGCAAACAGTGCAGCTTTTTTGTAGTCTATGATGACTGAGCCAGTATTGAGACTGTTTTTACTTTAACAGAGCTGTGCAAGAATGAGATAAACTCTTCAAAAAAGAAAAAAAAAAACACTTCTGTTGATAGCATGGTTCTTTATGTGCACAAAACAAGAGTGAGAAAACATTCCAAGACAAACAATTTAAAATGATAATCAAACAGATGTACACCTTTTTTTTATAGTTCTTTCTTTCCCAAACCTGTACAGAGTTCATCACCATCTTTAAGCACTGAATATGGTTTTAATAAATAGATACTGTTATTCAAAATTATCACTACGTATTGTGAGGCTTCAGAGAGTGTTAGGGAAGATTGCCAGGTCTTGTCAAATCCTGTCCCCAGTAACCAACTCATAATCAACAGTAATCAACTCACGTACAAAATTCATATGAAATATTTCAACTTTCTTCTAAAGTTTCCCATATGAAAGTACAGCATCACATGCCACACTGTAAACCTGGTAATTCTGACAGAAGGATTTGAAAGCATTTGTAGTACAATTATAAGAGCTGCAGAAGTACAGAAGGTAACCCCCCCAACAACTGAACCCTTCTTTCACCTGAAGTATGCATTTTCCTCCCTCAGCTGTCGCAGCTCCCGTTCCATTTTTGGGAATCGGGCCAGTTCTGTCTTCATGTTCTTGACAATAACAGCATCATGTTCCTGCTGGGATAACTTCTGTTCCAGGTCCTGGAAGACAAGAGATGACAAAACGACAGCAGTGATTAACTTGGAACTCTTAAATAAAACTACATTTCCTCTGTACTTATATAACTTGAATCAATGAATGACTTGAATGAACAAACCCAGAACATGCCTCAGTAGATCACATGGTCAAACCCACTGCTCAAGACAAGGACATTTCTTAAATTTCTAACACATGGGCTAGCTTCCCTACACCCTTCTGCTTACCCTAAGTTCTAAGAAAAAAGTAATCTCAATCAATAAAACAACTTCATACTAAGACAAAACTCAAGTTTTCTTGTCCTGAGGAATTAGGAATCAAAAGAAATACAAGTGCCCATTTCAGCATTATGGCAAACATTTTTACGGAGGTAGGGGACATTTATTTAGAGCAGTAATGTGGTTTGATACCTTGTTTTCATACCTTTCTTTCTTGCCTACAGGTGGAAGTCTCTCCTTGCAACCACAGCACGAGCAATGAGACTATCTTTCAGCACAACTTTACAACAACTACAAGCAAAGTAAGTCTTTAGGAGGAAGTTTTTCACCCAGAGGGCGGTGAGGCACTGGAACAGGTTGCACAAGGAGGTTGTGGATGCCCCATCCCTGCAGGCATTCAAGGCCAGGCTGGATGTGGCTCTGGGCAGCCTGGGCTGCTGGTTGGTGACCTGCACACAGCAGGGGGTTGGAATTGGATGAGCACTGTGGGCCTTTGCAACCCAGGCCATTCTATGATGCTATGAAGTCATAATCAGCATCTGCTCAGAGCAAAGCAAACCTACCTCCTCCAGGAAGATCAAAAGCAAGTGGAAAAGACATTCACACCAACATACAAAGTAATTTGAAAGGACATAAAATATCTATGCTTACATTTTATTGTGATTTTGAAAGCTTTGCAAGTAATCGCAGCTTATAAAAAGAGCTAACCCCAACTCCAGAGAAAGGATTTTCTGGGAAGCAGAAACTACAGCTGCTAGGATCACTCTCCAGCATTTCAGCAGGGGGAAAAAAAAAAAAAACAAAAAAACAAAAACACCCAGGTTGCTTAGAATATTAATGGACTGGGCTCAAGATCAAACAGAGCATTCATCCAGAATACTTCTGTTCTGACATTGAAGAAATTTTTAAAGAAAATCAAAACAAGGTTTATACAGACCCCAGAGTCTTACCTTAATCTTCTGTTCATATTCTGCCAGTAGGGACTGGCTTGCTTGCAACGTCTGGATTTGCTGAGTAGCCTCCTGCCATTTCCTGTTAGACACAGACAAGAGAGATTTAGCATGCAGGAAACATGCACCAGAAAAAGGCACATGCACATATATCAGTGACACAAACATTTCCAAATACCATTAACAAAGTGTATGGCACTGTTATATAAGATCACCTCATACTCAATCTTCCTGTAATTCAGAGACAAAAGATACCAATTTCTTCACTAAAAAGATGCACCTTGAGAAATATTCAAAGAAGTCAAGCCTTTATTATTCTAAAAATCAATAAATATTTACACACAGTAAATAAGGAAAACCAAGGAAAGCAAAGAAAAACACACTCATCTGTCAAGTACCCCTCACCTATGATTTACGGCTTGATATTTTTCTTCTGTTCAGTCTATAAAATTCAGATCAGCCTTTGCCACCCACCTGCCTTCTGTTAACTCTCCAGTATGAACATGAAACATCACTGAGAGAGATTTTAAACTTGAGTATTTTTTTCCTCAAGGTACAAATAAAATTCTCCTAAGAGCTACTTTCAAACAACACTTATAACCTGCACATCCAGTTCAAAGAATCCCTTTGAAGAGTGGAAATCAAACAGCACTGAAAGGTTTTTGAGTGACAACAGCTGCATAAGACTGAAGTTATGTTCTCTTTTTTCTCCTCATAGTTATTCATCTTCTGCTTACTTATGTTGAACATCCAGCTGTTCCATCAGCTCTTGCTTCTGCGAGTCTTGGCTTGTCATCTGCATCTCTTGATTCATTATATTCCATTGTAGCTCAGATATTTTCCCTTTTAATATAGTGATTGTCTGCGTTAGTGGGAATAAAGAATAAACTGGAGATTATGGATTGTAACACACAGAAGTCACATCCAACTAACGATTCCAAAGAATGGTCTGTATGTAACTTCAGCCTCATCCACACTACAACTCCCCCAGTGCCCCTGAACAATTTTCATCTTAGTATCTCCTCCCTCACTTCCTGCACTCTTTATTCAAAGTAATGTGATCTGACATCTAGCAATACACTTTTTTTTTTTTATAAATCAAAAAGGCCATTTTCCATTCACAAGAACTGCAAAGTCACCTGAATCCATAGATGGATAAGAAAGTTATTCTGTTCTTACTTCATTAGCTTCAGCTAATTTGCTCTCCTTCTCTTGCAGTTTTTTACTCATTGTTTCCATACTCTTCTTATAGGATTTGTTCATCTCCACTTGTTCCTTCAGTTTATTTTCAGCTTCTGTTTCCCTTTCCTGGTACTGCTTTATGCGTGTGAGCAGCTCCTGGTTACGGTCAGCCTCTCGCTTGCAAAGAAAAAAGAAATGAAAAACATGAAAAGACATGGAAAACCAGCACAAAGGTGAAGTTCTTTTTGCCTCCCTTGCCTCTGCTCCTTGTAACTGTGGTCACCACAGCACCACCACGAAGCCATGTTACCAACACCTACAGCCTTTAACCCTTCCACTAGCAAGGACCGGACCAGCAGCTCAATGTCAAAGAACTACTGGCAGCAACAAAGCTAGGAAACTATTGCTCCCTCTGTTAGAGGCATGAATCCTGGAATGCAGACACGGCCTCACAGACTCCACTGCACACTCCACAGCAGATCAAAGATGAAAACATTTGATGCTCTGCTTTAAAATTCAGCCACACATAGCAAGTGTACTTTCAGAACCTCACAGCTCAGTAGTTGGGTCAGTAAGACAAACTTTCCTCTGCAACTTCTGGCAGTTGTATGAGGCTATTTAATGAAAAAGCAAGCAGGCTTAAATGCAAAGTATTATCAATGAACACAGTAAATCTTTTTGCATTCTGACAATCTTTCATACACCTTCTCAGTTTTTTCCTACCACAAATTGATTAATGCTTATTTGAAAAATCTGTAGTAAATTGCTTTGCTAATCAAAGCAAATCGAGACATGGATTTACATAGTAAGTAAGGATTATGCAAAGCAGCATGAGCTTCCTAAAACCTTCATTCACATGACTCAAAAAAAAACACACGATCTGAGCAGGGTGATTACCACAGTGCTGGATTAGTGCTGCTCCCTTTTCTGCACTAGTATTTCAAGGGCTTCTGTGACTGCCTCAGCTAGATTCCAGTTTGAACTCTTCATGGCTTAATCCTAAATCACCTGACTTCAACAGGACTGAAGACTTGAGTCACTGACCCATTCACAACCATACGCTAAATCCATCACCCAACACTCTTAAAACAAAACAAAACATGCTTAAAAGAAGTCATTTTAAATAATCAGCTGCACATAAGACCTTTATTATCATACAGAACCCAGAGCTCTACTGCTACTTTCAGTGACAAAGCTAAGCAAACATATATGGGCATAAAAATCAGAAACCAAGAAAAGCTATTAGTCCCCGGGTGAGGCTCACAGTCTTATCAATGAAAGCTTTCTTGTGTGACAGTGCATGGTTGGCACTGCTGCCATTCCAATTAAATTACAGTCACAGAAGCTAAATACTTGCCATTGTGCCAGCAAAAGTCTAAATGCATTTGGGAGAAAAAAAGCGCTTAAATATTTCCAGGAGAAACAAAGAACAAATCCCTTTTTGTTACTGCTACCCAGGACAATTCCAACGCTATGTTAACAAAACCTAGTGATCAGATCAGACTGCTCACTGAGCAAACAATGTTCTGACATTCAAAAAGGATCTGTGCACGTTAGCAAGTAGCACAATGCATGCACACCATATGCTCTTCAGAAGTCTTTGCTGCAGATGAGCTCAAGTCTTGCTCTGAAGACTGAGTGCTCATTAGCAGCTGCAGAGCACTTGCTCCTGGACTGCATCTTTTAGTTTAGTTTCATTCAAAAAGAGTCTGGTATACACATCCTGAGACACAGCACTGCAAAACAAAGCACAGCGCATGAAAACAGCCAGAAGCATTTCCCTGATCCAAACTAAAACACAAACATAGATACACCACATACGTTCTAACTCAGACCCGGGATAACAGGCCGTCTACAGTTGTTCTACTTACCTCATAGTTTCTGGCATTAGTGTTAGCTGCCTTCTCCAGCTCAATGCGAGCTCGTTTGTGGCTAAGCTCCATCTGCATCTTCTCCCGTTCCACCTGCAGGAGCTGCGATTTGGAATGGATCTGCCCAGCTTGTTCTTCCAACTGGCCAGTTTATACATGAAAAGAGACAGTGCACATCGTCAACGGTGCTGCAATAACACTGTTACCCCCTACTCTACCCCCTACACCTACAAGTGTAGGTGTGGAGCAAAGTAGCGTGTTTTCTTTTTTCTATGACCTGCTACAATATGACACTTAGATTAAATTACTTTACAACACACACAATATTACAAGAATACCTCCCTTCTAAGCAATGTACATTTGACACATCACTGGTGGAGGTGATCAACAAGAGATGCACCACTGATAAAATCTCCACGCATTTTTTCAGTACTTTTAATATTCCAAATATAAAGCAGTTTTATATTAAAAAGACAATAAGATCATACTATATTTAGAGCCCTAGTTAGAAATTGTATCAACACACAGAAACTCTATTGCAGCATAATAGAGCTTACAATGCAAGATGTCAACTTATTGCATGCTGTAAGAGTAAAATGCAGCTTGCAGGAAAAGTCAAGATGACCTGGGGATACAGAGTAAGGCAGACAAGAAATCCCAACTGACTGGCACACTGAAGCCATAGCAAGTCTTTTCCATGTGTCCATGCAAGGAAAATTTAAGGTAAATAAGTGACTTACTGGAAATACATTAACAGGTATAAAGATTCTAGAACATTCTCAGAAAACAAATCTCTGTTACTGAGGATGCATGAGGAGCAATTTTATAAAGAATGGTCATATCTTAATGAAATAACCCTGATGCTTAGAACTCAAAGGAGGCTACAGCCATACAGAGGCACCAGCGTGCGGAGGACACCTCACCTGCACCCTCTGCTGGTACTGAATCTGCAAGGAGCTCTGAGATGATGCTGGCACAGCCTGCCCGGACACCCCCTCCACACGCTGTGAAATGAAGTTGTTGAAGGATCTCAGGGTGGAAAAAACAGTGGTATTATCTTCCAAGTCCTCCATAGCTCTGGAAATAAGCCAAAAGTTATCAGTGAAGCATCCAGAGCAACGTGAAGTATACCGACGCTCTACTAAAAACAAACCAACCAACCAAAGATACATTGCTGCCCTAAAATAACACAAAATGCAATATCTTCCATTTTACACGGCGCAGAATCTGACCTGCCCGCCGCTGCTGGGGTCACCTCAACCACAAACACCACACAACCGAGGCAGAAGTTGTAGATCTCTGGAATGAGGAATTGAGGCAAAATGCCTGTTCTCCTGTTCTCCCTTTAGTGTTATAACCAGAATGGTTTGCTTTTATTTAGATAGATTCTCCTGAATCGCTGCAAGTTAATATGCAAACAAGGCTGCCTTAAATTAGAGCAAAATGAGTTCTCCCTCTGCAGTCAGGATAGATTCAGGGGTACAAGTAACACCGGAGGACAGGAAGCTCTGCAGCACATCGCACAGAAAGCACTTCTTACTCTGCCCCCAGACAAAAAAAGGGCTGAGGCAGGAAGAGAATGAATCCCACACGGGCAGCAAGCTCTACCGTGTACGCAGCCTGATTCTGGTTTCCAAACAGCGCTCTGGTGTTTAACTTTCAACACGTCTCACCCATCTGACAGACCGCTTCCATCAGCGAGACGCAGCGCCTTGCGCACGGAGAAGCTTTTGCAAAACCTTCCATCAGATTTGCAATAGTACCACAGGGCCCCAAACGCGACAAGGCTGGAGGTCAGAGCGGCTGGCGAGGCGCCCCCAGAACGCCTGGGGAAGCCGTGCGCTGCGCTCACGGGACGGGAGCACGGGGACGCGGCTCTGCCCGCCCTGCCGGCTGCCATAGCGCCGCCTTCAGCCCCGGCTGAGGCCAGAGGGCGGAGGCGGGCTGCGGCGGGCAGTGCGGTGCGGGACCCCCGCGCACAGCACCGCGCGCCGCCGCCCCTCCCGCCCGCACTCACCGCCGCTGCCCCGCTTGGATCTCCCTCCTCGCCCCGCCGCCGAGATCTCACGCGAACTCGCGCTCGGTTCTCGCGAGAAGAGCGGCCCGCCACGCCGTAATGACGGCAGGAGGCGCGCGGCTCCTGCTCCTACCGTAATGTCCGCCCGGAGCGCAGCGGAGGATCGCCCCGCGTGGCGGCAGGCCGGGCCGGGCCCGCTGTCAAGCGTGTGGAAATTAAGAACGGAAGTTCACAGTCTGATAAATCTGTGAGCCGTTCGAAATGGTACATTTATGACGAGGAAGATGTGGAAGCCTACAGAGATGGTGCTGTCATCCCCTTTTACAACTCACTCACAGCAGCGCTGCTTAATGCAGGAGTTGTCACTTCCACATAAGGCAGTGGCCAAATCTATTTCTGCAAACAGAACTCTGGCAACCCAATCGCAGTTCTATCAGTAGTTGTACCTGTCTGGGCTGTAGGAACATCTTGTCGTTTTGCCTAATAAACGTTACTGGTCAGCCATAAGACATTACTGAGAGCGTAGGCAGGAATTATCTCAGCTGCGGCGATGCTGCCCTGCTGTCACTGGATTTATGAGCACAGTGAAGCAGCAATTTCCAAATATAAGCTGTATCTTTAGGAGATGCAACAAAGCCATTTATACTCCGCGGCCAGAGCCAGACATTTGAAATGTCTGCACTGGAGACTGCATGTGACAGTGCAGATTCTGACGTGCACAAAAACGCTGCTTTGATGTGTGCTAATAAATTACATCAGCCTTTAGGAAAGATGAAGAGGAAATAAACTGGCTCAACCCCCACCCCCCCAACCAGCCCCTCTCGTTCTGACAAGCGCCTTTATGGTTAGTCTCAAATCTGACAGCATTAGAAAAGCAATGATTTTCAAGCACACATTAAGTACTCATATAATCACTGCTTTATTTTCATTTCCATTACAACAGCCCCAGAGGTTGCCTTTCAGATTATTCCTCTCCATTCCCAACTGTTTTCTCCACAGGTGTGAGGCTAGATTGGATGTCTCTGCTTGTGCAATTAGTGGATAAACTCAGTGGGGCAGCACCCTGGTTTTATTTTCATATTTGAAAAGCATGATGTGCTTTGTGACAATTGCAGCAGATTTCCCGATGTTGTTCTCAGCAATCTAATAGTTCAAGCTGGGGATCTCCATGCTGGGAATTTTCTTTAAACACATGCCACATTCAGATCTCCAGTCTGTCTCTGATCACCTGTTTGATAATCTCTATTTCCCAGCTTTCATTTCCCTTTGTACAATCTTGCCAAGTAATAAGATTCAGATGAGTCCTTCCGACTGGCCTGAGGCTTTATAGTTCTCACATCTTGGAACTGCTCCTTCAATTTGTTTTGAAGAACACGGGACTCATGTCCATCCCAGAATTTACACAGTATTGCTCCTTTTGGCTTTAAAATACTTTGTGACAGATTCACAAGGCCTAAACACAAACTGATCAACTTCTGATGATCCAACTCTTTAATGCCTGTTGCATTAGGTGCCATGTCGCTCAAGATAACATCCACCTTCTCTGCAGGCAGCAGATTCTGAATCGCCCTTTGTGTGCCTGGGTCTGTAATGTCAGCCTGTGACAAGAAGACTGCGCCTTCCAGCGGGGAAATCCGCAGGAGGTCAACTCCAATGACGAAGCCAGTGGGGGCAGCAGGATCTAGGTTGTAAGAATGAACATCACATTGAATTCTTATGGTTAAAAATAACTTGCATATGCATGAACTCCATTATATTCAGTAAATGAAAAGTTATCACTGCCTGCCACAGTCTTCCTGCCCTTCCATAAGCGATTTGCTGCGTGCAATGATACGGTCTGCTACTAGTCAAAGCATTTACAGTGTTAAAACCCAGTTACACTGGATAGGCAAGAGGTAATCCTATTGCTTGTTGTTTGGTTTTGTTTTTTTTCCCTATTCTTTTTTTTTTTTTCCAGAGCTGGCAGCATAATCCAACAGCAGTACACATGATAACGCTTTTCCTTACGAGTGCCTCAAAACACACAAACCAGACCCCATCCCTAACACCAGAAATGTGCACTCACCAGTACCTAAGGCATTGACCCTGTCTACAGCAACCTGACTCCAAGCACCAGGCGCTGCTCCACAGTCAAGCACAGAAAGTCCCGGGCGGAGAATATGAAGCCTGTCATCTATCTCCAGTAACTTGAAGGCACTCCGACAACGGTAATGCTGCTTTTTCGCCGCCTTGACGAAAGGATCCCTCAACTGCCGCTCCAGCCACCAGTTCTCTGTGGCAGTTTTCTTCTTCAGGAGCCTCACCGCGCTGTGCAGGCAGCTGCGCTGCAGAGGAAGGCTCAGCAATCGCTGACAGCTGCCCCAGGAGAAAGGTGACGGTCAGACCGTGCGCGGCCACTGCGGGGGTTTCTGAAGCACTGCTGCATTTCTACCCTGAACGCGGCTCCTCCGCCTGTCACAAAAGCCTCACAACTTCAGAGACTCGCGGCCTCTTCAGTTCCCTGCCCCATTTACAGCGAGAAGAGCCATGACGGGGTCAGCACCTCCCCGGACAGGGGGAAGGGAGAAGGAGCATCTCAGTGCTGGAGCTCCGCAGCTCTCCTCGGGGGTTTTCTGCTGGCACGGACACCCGGTGCTGCGAACAAAGCCCAGCGATCCGCCAGCCGTGCCGCGGCGCTGCACAGCCCGTGTGCCAGCAGGGAGCTGGGCTCCGACCTCACCACCAGCTCACGCTGCTCGCTGAGCCCGAGCGCTGTACCAGAGATGGAAGCGTGCCCGAACGTCACCTTCCTCTGAAAGGCTCTTAAAGCCGAGCATCCATCGTTTTAAGGGGAAGGGGAACTGCAGCGCTCACACGGGCAGTCGGATCGCGGAACCACGCCGAGCCACCCAACCCCTATGGCTGACAGCCCCGTCCCAGCGCTCGCTGAGCTCCGGCAGCTCGGGCCGCGCTCACCGCCTTTCCCCGACCCCCAGCCGCCCCTCCCCCGGCAGCTCCGCGCCGTTCCCCCGGGCCAGGTGCCGTCACCACGGGACGGGCCCCGCAGGGCGGAGGGACGGCAGCGCCGAGCCCCGCTCCCAGCCCCGCACCGCGCACAGCTCCCAACCACGCACCGCGCCATGCCGGCCGCCGCCTCCAGCCCCGCGCTGGGCGGAGCTGAGGGCGGAGCTGCGGCCGATGAGGCGCGGGAAGAGCCGGGCGTGGGGGGAAGGGGAAAAGCGTGGGGGTACGGGAAGGTGCGGGGAGGGCGGTGGGAGCGGCGGGCCGGGGGGTCCGTGACGGGGCGGCGGGTGCGGGAGGCGGAGGGGCTCCGCGCCTCGACCCCAGCGCTGCCGTCGGGCGCGGCGCCATGTCCGCCTCCAGGCTCTTCACCCTCGTGCTGGTGGTGCAGCCGCCCCGCGTCCTCCTGGGCATGAAGAAACGCGGGTTCGGGGCCGGGCTCTGGAACGGCTTTGGAGGAAAAGTGCAGTCGGGAGAGAGCATCGAGGACGCTGCGCGCAGGTGAGGGCCGGCCCTGGGAGAGGGGCGGAGGGAGTTGGGCGCTCCAGCGGCTCCGTGGCCGCCCCGTTAAGCGCCGTGCCGCCTGCAGGCAGGGTCCGTAACGGCGGCGCTGAGCCGGCTGTGCGCAGGAAGGAGCGCTGCACGGATGTGGGAAGGAGCAGCACGGCTCCCCATCCCCTGGCTGCTGCAAACCTCCCAGCGTCTTCCAGTCCACGAGTAAATGAAGCTAGCGAGCGTCCTGCCCCGCTGGCGGCTGTGGCTCCAGCGGAGAGCAGAGGCTCTTGGATGCTCTGCAGGTGCGCCGGTCTCGTTTGGCCCTATAGCGGCGTTGCAGCTCAGGGCAGCGGGCTGCTGCTGCCTTAAGGATGCTGAATTCCACTTACATTCTTAGTAGTCTGTGAGAACAACTTCGTGACAGAGCACTAGGAGTTTCACTTGGAGGCACCCCATGAACGGCGCTGTAGAAACTGACTGTTTCACTGCATGTGGGCACTGAATTCGGGAACAGAATTCTGCCACTTCAGAGTTTGGAAAGCAATGGTTTACGGCAGGACTTTCTTCATTTTAGTCACTGAAATGAAATAGCAGATTCTACCTTCTTGTTTACACCAGCTTTGCAGATACAAAGCCATGCTTTGCTACCTTGATCTATCCCCAAGTTTGCCTTTGCACCTGCAGGAAGTTTAGCGTTGCTCTGCAGGTTCCTAACAGCTTTTGCACTGATGGGTTTCCTCAGCTGTGTCAGTGCAACCGCCAGGGCTGTGTGGTGAGTGAGTTCATCAGGGGAGAAGAAGCCTCTCTGTGTGCAGTGGAGCACCAGGTTAACGTAGCTGGTGCTTACATCGTGTCTCTATGTACAATTTATCACCTCTGAGTGGATGGTGGGAGATCTGTCTCACTACTTAAACCAGGCCTTCGTTTGCTCATGTCATCAATGCGTGTGGTGTGAAATGACTTGATTAACTTAGAATCTGATTTCCCACACATGTATTTAGCTGTGGTAGCTTGGAGTTAAAAACTGGAGGTATTATTTCCATGAGATGCTGTGTATGGATGTGGTGGATGTTCCAGCAATCTCAGTGCAATGTGACACAGCAGAAACCACACCTGCTGCTGCAGACTGTGACACAGACCCCTCCGCAGCCATTTCTTCACAGCTCGCTGGTATGGAGTGCAGAACATACCCCTGACTGCTGCTCAGATCAGCTGAGCAGAAAGCAGGGCCTGCTGCACACACTGCCCTCCTTCCTGACTGGGAGCAGCACCAGCACGGGGCTGCCAGCCCTGGGACAGGTGTGGGTTCAGCTCTCCTCCAGGAGGTGTCGTACAGCCCAAGTACAACTTCACCACAGCGCTCTGCTCTGAGGCAGGATTTGAGGTGTTAGGCTGTGGTTGCCTCAGCTGGCGTTGCAGTGCTGTAACCTGAGGTTAATCTTTATAGACTGGACCGCTAGGTATTCAGCTGCAGTGTGAACAGAGTTCCCTGAATGATCACTGTGCTCCACCGAGTCCATCATGTTCCCATGCGAACCTGGGCACTCACAGCTACTCAGAGTCACATCCTGTAAGGAAAGCTTTCAGCTAGTGCAATTTCTTGTTTTCTATCCACTGTAATGTTTCTATTTACTATATTCAGAGCACAACAGCTCACAGATACATTATTGAATAAACCACAGCAGTGTTGTGTCTATTGGGCCTTTACCACAGCCTGTGAAACAAGGCTTTTAGTTTTCTTGGTTAATAACTGCCTCTGTTTTAGGCACCGTTTTTCAGGAATACCAACCAGAATTTGCTAAGGCATCAGATTGCAGTGCAGTTTTGAAGGATGGGGCCCATGAAACTGCTGCCAGAGAAAGTTGGAGCCTTAAAAATCATTTCTGTTTTGAAATGGTTGGGTTTCTGCCAAATGTGCAACTACATTAATTATTATCTTTTTCTGAAGATAATTCAAAGTATGCCTTACCTTTGTAGGTAGTAGACTAACCAGGACAAGTTTCAAAGTCTCTTAGCAGCAGGTTAAAAAAAAACACATGAGCGTGTGGCATAGACAGAAAGAATGAATGATTTGAAGTGCTTCACACGTGTAGTAAGGCCACGCATGGTGAGGCCTTGAAAAGAGCTGCTTGGCAAGCCTCACAAACTGCTCTTAAAAGACTTGTCTCTCAGCCGCTCTCTTACAGACAGTGTACTTCTAAGGAGCAGAAACTGAAGGTTTACAAGATGATTTGGTGGTTTTGATATGGCTTTTAGCTGGGAGGTCACACAGTGCACATTACTTACATGAGCTTCACTTTGCCTCAGAAGTCACTGATTTTTGTAGCAGCACAGATGAGATGTTCTCAAATTCCTTATCACACCACAGTTCCACAGTTATACCACAGTTATAACAGTTATCACACCACACTTATAACACCACAGTTCTAAAAGCTTAGCCTGGTGTTGGCAAAGCCTTCTGCTTGTCTAAACAACGCTCTTCTCAGAGTTTCTAAGCCACATCCAGCTCCAGCCTTAACACATTTGTGATAGCCCACTTCCATGTAACCTCAGGAAATAATATCCTCTTGCATGGAATGTAAGCCCTACCAGGTCATCTTTGTTGGTGATTCCCCCCCTCTAACAGAGTACATTCCCACTGGCCCCTACAGCACACTGAGGTAACTCATGAGTCAGTCTGACATCGCTGCAGCCTGGTGCCAGTGGGCTACATGTGTGATGTGAGCCAGAGCTCTGCTTTGCTGCGGGCACAGGAGGAGTTCTGAATGCAGTGCAAAGTTAATGGCTGCTTTTTGTTCTCCCACTGCTTGCTTTCCTATAAAAACACCTGTTTTTTGTATAGGGAGCTGCTGGAAGAGAGCGGGCTGACTGTGGACACCCTGCAGAAGATGGGTCAGA
>JAPSGF010000014.1:5257588-5307285 GCA_035772895.1 Perdix hodgsoniae
CTGACTGTGGACACCCTGCAGAAGATGGGTCAGATCACTTTTGAATTCGTAGGCAACCCTGAACTGATGGAAGTTCACGTTTTCCGAGCGGATCAGTTTCACGGAGAGCCCAAGGAAAGCGATGGTGGGTGACTGGCGGAGCTGATGTGCGCTTGCTTTTGAAATGCACTGCTCATACATAAATGCAGAACTGTTCTGCAGGAATTCCAGAGGAGGGAGGCAGCTGGGCTGTAACCCAGAGCTGGTTGTTGACACAGTGAAACTCCAGGCAGCAAAAATCCATGAGAAGATTTTAAGCAGAATTGTTTTTTCCCCCAACAGAAATGCAGCCTCAGTGGTTTCAGATGGATGAGGTGCCATTCAAGCAGATGTGGCCGGATGACGTCTATTGGTTCCCTTTGGTGTTTCAAAGAAAGTTGTTTCGTGGCTACTTTAAGTTCCAAGGACAAGACACCATAGTGGAGCACACCCTGAAAGAAGTGGAGGAAATCTAAGAGGAAGGCAGAAGCGTTCAGCCGCTGCCCACGTTGGGCTGGGACACCACGAGTGCTGCCAGGGGCTCCTTTCTCAGCTCCCCAGCAAGAAGAGGCTGACTGCCAGCTCATGGGGAAGTAAAGAAAATCAGGGGGTTTCTTGGAGCAGAAATAAACATAGTAAGAATTTCCATGCTGTGAAGTCCCTGACTATGATATGCTTGAGTAGTTACTTGATTACAGTTCTCGAGAAATGAAGGGCTAAAAGGAAGTTCTTATGTTATTTATATATTTGGCTTTTCCATCACGGCTAGAAATATCTTTAGAAAATTAGTTATTGTTCAGCAAAAGCATGTGTTGTCCTGTTGTAAACAGCTGCCAGGTTTCTAGATGGTTGATGGGCTTTGCTGCAGACTACTTCCTTTTAGAGAAATACTACACTGGCTGTCTCTCTCAGGCTAATAGCAGAAGCTATTGAGCATCTTCTCTGTACCAGCTTTCAATGTAGTTCCCATATTCAGCATCACTTCCCAGGAGAAAGTGAGGCTTGGTAGGTGCTGTGAGAGCCCTTGGAGAAGCTCAGGTAGAGCTCCCTTCCAGATTCTCCAGCTCAGGCTTGCAGAAAGTTGTACGAGTCAAGAAAACGACGTCTGAGGCAGGTGTCCTGTTTGAGCTCTGCTCTCAGTGTGGAGTTCCTGCTGTCAGCTTGGATATACAGACAGGTAGAAATACAATGAACAAAATCCCACCTTTCAACAACTCCATGCCACGTGCCTGCAGCCTGTGAGCTGACAGCATTCAGATCAGCCCAACTCAGCATGGTGGACAGTGAAATACACATAGCACTCTGCTGGAAATATCACATATGGAACTTTATAGAAGGTCTCTTGTTTTCTTTAAACATTTTTACAAACACATGTAACAGAATCTTGGAATGTCATATAGGATCTGTAAACATTTCCAGTCTACCAGCTGTAGTAATAGGTGTTTAATTCCTGCATTTGGATAAAGTGCTTCATACATAAGGCTATTTGAGCAAAGCAAAGATACAGGATATTCCAGGCAGGCAAAATTCATACCCACTGAACAAGATTGTTTCTTCTCCTCTCCTCCCTGCAATTCTGAATCACTCACATCACACACAAAAAAATGTCCTGCTTCATCTGCTCCATAAGCCACAGCTCAGACTTAAAGGATAGGAGTTATCTATCTTCTACTTTTTTTTTTCCTTTTGTGCTGCACAATGACTTATTTACAAAGCTTTTGATACTCATCTGTGTTTCTGATACAGCTGTATGAGTTTCTAGCTGTTCTAGTTCAGAGAATGGCTTGAGGCAAAGAAGGGAGAGAAAGTGAGCACAAAGAGGTAAGGCTGTTAGTAATGGGATGTAAAACCTTACTGCGTGGTAGGAAAGGGAGTGACTGGCAGCTGATACCTCTTATGTTATCCCAATTTATTTCCTGGTGGAAACTGGAAATCAAGAGCGAATAAATTACATTCTCTTGCCCTGGGAATGTGGATAAGAACAGAACAAGCACAGCTCAGGCCCGCACTTGCATTTATTATGCAATCAGTTCAATCCTTTTATGAAGGTGCTTTCACCAGCACTGAGTTTCAGCTCATGAGCAGTGACTATTGCTTGTGCTGCAGGTGTGGAGTCTGCTTACATCCCCAGCGAGTAGTTTGTCTTTCAGGAGCAGAAAGTGGAGACCATGAATTAGTCTGTAAAAATGCCAGAAACTGCACCCCTGTGTGCTCAGAGTAGAAGTGTAAAAGCACAGGAATGCAGCAAGGCACGGTTGGAAATGTTACAAAGAGCAGCTTTCGAAGAGGGAAAGAGGAAAAGAAGCAAAGATCAAGGTTGTATTGTAAATCTAGTCATTTGGAAAGCTTTTCAACATAGTGTTAGTCAAAAAGCCCAAATAGTGCCAGTCACAGCTTAGAGCAGAGGTGACCTTAAGAGTGACAAAAACATATAGCCCTTCTGATAAGACATTTTTTTCAGGTCCCCTGATACCTCCATGATATTTGAGACACAGACAGAAAGACTGGAGGCCTTTTCTATCATTGTTATTTTAAACACAAAAGAGTCGCCGTAAGCTCCAGCACTACACAGAAAGCTTCCACTCAAGAAGGCACATGAACTCTTTGGTGCAACATCTTCCAGGAGCAGCAGTACTTGGATAGGCAGCACACGCTCTTCAGTTAGTCTTATGGTTTGCTCAGCGCTGTCTGCAATCTACCCAGCTACAGCAATGGAACCAGCAGCTGAAGTCTTGTTCTCACCCTTGCAGATAGGCACAGTTTGCTGCAGTAAACAACAGCACAGAGGCAACTAGTTCTGTCCCCTGTACGTTGTAACTGGGGTAGATAGAGAACTGAAGACAACTCAGCTGATTCCCTGCTGCATTCCTCTAGAGCAAGGACACTGTAGACAGCAGGACCTGTCTGCAGGCCTGACAGATCTCTCAGCAGGACCGAAACAGTCAAGAAATCCCTCAGCTACTGAAGGAAACAGGATACTGCTGTTGGCACACTGGTCAGTCTCCCACACTGAAGGTTTGAAAATGAATGGTTGTATGAAACTCTGGACAGGAGCTTGGCAGTTCGGTACGAAATGAACTCAGAATGCCATCAGCTGTATCAGCTTTGAGGATACCAGCCTTTTGTTTTCAAAATAGTAGATAAAAAAAGAAAAACAAAAGAAAAGCAAAACAAGAAAATCCCACCCCAAAGCCACTGTCCTCAAAGAGGCAACAGCTGACAATGCAATAACAAGTGTCCTCTCAGATAACGTAATTCCAGTTTCTTCAGAGGTTGTGTGGTCCATGCATATGTATAGCAGTCTGTACATCTGAATCAGAGAATTCCTGCTTGGAAGAACAGCAAACTCTATTCTCTTTGTGGGCTTTTTCTTTTGTTTTTAAAAATCTGAAATCATACTTTGCACTTTTCAGTTAGGGGGAAGAAAAAGAAATGTTTCGTTGCAGAGAACTCGCCAAGTACAAACTCTCAGAGCACACCTTGCTCAGACCAGACCTTCCTCTGGCACATACAGCATTTTCTCAGTTTGCCCACCACTTCAACCATCAAAGCTCAATAAAGGAGGATGGGGACTAAGACGAAACAAGTCACTGCCTATAAGCAGCCAGCAACTTCTAAAGGTAGTAGGATGAAGAGCACTTAAGAATATGGTTGAATGGTTTTCTACACTTACTACGTTCCCAGTCAAGGTAAGGTCAAGCAAGGGAGGGGGGGGGGAAAGAACCCAAACAAACCCTACATGCCCCTTTTGTGCCATTCTCTGCCTTGTTTTCTATTTTACTGTAGAAACATTTCCCTCCCCAACCAGTTTTGCTCTGGTTTGCAAACAGAATCTCTTCTACATTGCTTTGGAAATCTTTGGGAAAGATCTGTCACAACCCTTCCAGTCAGTGGACCAGGGCAGTGCATGGGAGGAAAGACTCAGAAGAGAGTTAACATCTGAATTGCTATAAAAAGCTCTTGATAGTGTATTCTGAACAGGGTTGTTAAACAAGCACCATACACACTCCTTAAGGCCCAGCATCCCTAAACTTCACCCACAGAAAGTGCACTTTCCCTCATACTGAGGGGGAAATGGGGATATGAAACTGGGCAGGTAGCTTATTATCTTGCTCTTGAATCTAACTCAATTTCCACCTGCTTGAGGAAGATCTCCTGTTGCATTTAATTTTCTAAATAAAAGACACACACACAAAAAAGCCTTTTGTGATGGGAAGATTTAAATCTACTTCCTACTACTGAGGAAGTTCCCCAAAGGGAAAATACTGTAACAGTTCCAGTTTAACAGTGAGCATTCACCCTTCATAACGTGCTTCCTTTCTACCAAGAGAAGAAAACAGTAAGAAGCCAAGTGTCAGGCTCCCCTTTGTCAGCTCCCTTGGTCCCACAGAAATAGGTTAAGGGGAGTCCTGATCACACTGAGTTTTGTTGTATACGTTTATAGTTTCTTCACTTATCACTTTCTCCGGAGGATAAAATTCCCCCTAAAGTAACGTGACAAGTCCTCCCCCTGCCACTTGCCTCAAGAGGGAAAGTCACTGGAGATACTGAGACATGGAGAATAATTAGTCCCTTTATCACTATCAGATATCATCCTGAAAACCCCATTACTGAGGGCTGTGCTATTTTCTAGAGAGAAAGAACTGCCCCTGACATTGCCTTCTCTTCACACACTCCAGTGCTGTCCAGAGCTGGAAAAGGCAACTGCAGCAATACCCGATAAATACTGATTTCTGCTAATCCATGTTATCAGCACTGTGTCCCAGCCTACCAGCGTGACAGGATCCTTCATTTCACACTGGACCAGAGGAGACACCAGCCATGGGGTCACAGCTCTCCCACAGTCCTAAACAGCAACTCAGCAGATGGATGTCAGAACCTCCAGGAGACATTAAACATGCTCTGCTGTGGCTGTCCAGCTTGGATAACACAAGTAGATTACAGTCAAGGAGTTTCTCATTCAATTACATTCCCATTTATGCCAGGCAAACTCCTTTAGGTTCCCCAACCCAGTCATCTTTGGCCCAGGACTGAATCAGATGAGCAAGACTGCCCTGCCACCATGAACGGAATCAACACTGACACACACTGTGCTGAGCCTCCGTGGGAAAGTGGCTGTGCTACAGCAGTGCTGTCCTGCACCCAGCCAGGTTAGTGAACCCAGACACTTTGTTCATGTATTTTGCTTTAAGGTTTAGCAATAAGAATTCAAAACCAGCCAACTACCCATGGGATGGCTTTCAGCTTTCCTTTTCCCCATATGCCTATAACACAGGCCCCTCCCAAACTTGAAAGGAAATCCATATCTCCTCTATAAGCAAGTGCTTCAGACACCCTGCTTATCTCAGCACTTCAGAAGCTTCTCAGCATGTGTGTGTGCAGATAAGCCTCCTTGGAGGACAGCTAGCACAAAATGCAGAGGCATCAGCAATAACACTGCAGCACCTACTGCACCATGCCACATCCTGACCCCACAGAGACTGCCTACAAGATAACGAAAATCAGCTCTGCCCTAGAGCATTCCAAAATTAGGAGTGTCTTTTTATCTGTATGTTCTGCCCCACATCCAGTCTGTCTAAATCAGAGAGCAGCTCAAAGCAGCAGTATTTAAAAAGAAAAAAAAAAAAAAAGCTGTTTGGAGGATTCATTCTAACATCTGGAGGTAGAGGTCCGACCCCTCCCTTGATTGCACTTCTTGCTCACGGTAGGTGCTCAGAGTATTAATTGGAAAAGAAGTTTCCATCTGGAGGTGACAATGGTGGAGTTGGCATATTGCTAGATCCCACGAAGAGGCAGCTCAACTTCGGCTTCAATTCATTCCAAACTTTACTCATCTGTGAGTAGAAAGGGAGAGAACACAAGCAGGAGAATGAGGTGAGGTAGGAACTCACCACTCTCTTTTTTAGGAGCAGTTTCAAGATGCCCAACAGCACAACACAAGTCTGATAGAGCACTTTGGAGAAGTCCAGCGTACCCACGCTATCTCTTCTAGATGGTGCTATAATGACTGAACAGAAGCCTTTCTTTAGAAGATGATCCTCGTCCCCCATTGGAAATACCTTAAGTGACTTTTTAATAAGTTATGGAAAATCCCATCTGGATCAACCATTAGAGGAGGAAGACTCATAGGAGAAAACAAATCAGTTCAAAATGCTCATTATTTTGGGGAAAAAGGGCATACGTCAAAGAACTCACCTCTTTGTGACCCTGGATCTGGGAATTGACAAAGGCCCCCAAGATGTGAGATGTGAGAGGCAGATAGATATGGATGAGCTGTGTCTCCTGATGCAGGCAATACAAAGAGAAGTAATTCCGAAGCTCCATGGTTAGGATGGCGTTTTCTTGCTGAAAGAGAAGGAATTCAGTGAAACACAATGCCAGGAAGAGAGTGCCAAGGAGATCCATTTGCAGCAGGAGAAAACAGCATTCCTCACCAACTGGCAATTCAAACACATAACAGGAACCTAAAAAGGCAGCGTGTGCACTCACGTGATATGACAGCAACTGCACCTTCCATCACACAGAATATTGCTTTCCTCATCTCCTGAAAATGCCACGTTGCCAGAGAAGCAGTAATAAGTACTGCTAAATAACGGAGGAAAACTAATGTGTTATCCTTGTAGCACAACAGAGAGCTCAAATCACTCAAGTACCAGCTACACGTCCAGGCCAATGGCTCTCTGCAGGTATGACTGAGCTGTACCACTCTCTGCTTTCCCCATGCATCTGCACTACCTCCACAATTCGAGATTCCAGTTGCTCCACTGATTCTGGTTCTTTGTTCTGCACGGTGGCACTCATCATCTGCTTCTTCATCATGCTGTACTTATGCAATGCTCGCTGGTGCTTGTGCAGTACCCCCTTCTCATGCCTTTCACACAGGTCCTTTATAGAGGAAAAGAAGCAAATAAAAAGTAGGTACTTAGTGGAAGCAGGGCATGGTGCTAAGGGACAGCAAGCAGGCAAGCCATTTACATCAGGAACACAAAGGCATTGCCATGCTTTATACTATTTCTATGCTGCAGACATTCTTTTTTTTCCCCCCTTCTTAGGAGGGTAAAAATGTTAGCTAAGTGTTCAAGAAACAGAAGTGCCACTTAAGCTGAGTGGCACAGGTCCAAGCAATCCAGAACATCACTTAGGCCAACATTTTGGATCTTATCAGACCACTTATCTTCCATGACCTTCTCAATATTACGTGCTAGCAATTAACTGTGGTAATAGCTTCCCAGCGCCCTTCTATTTCAGTCCCAGCATGGGAACGTCAGGAGAGGCTGCCAAGTACAGCTTCACTAGGTGCTTCTAAAAGAAGTGCCTTTGACTGAGAGATTGATATCAAAAACATTCTTTTGTCTGTAGTCGAGCTCACAAATTGTCTCCACTGACAAAACATCTCATTCACTGCTTTACTCAAAAGCAGCCAAATCTGGAAGAAGGCTGGCTGACCCATGCAGGTTGAGGTTGGCTCACCTATGCAATGGCTGACCCAAGCAGCCAGATTTCTGAATTCCTCCCAGATGTGTTTGCCATTTGGCAACATCTCACCACAAGAACAGCTGATCGGTAAGGCTGTGCAACTAACTGAGGCTAACAGCCACTCCCATCCCTCTGCCACATCTCCCCTCTGTGCTTCCAAACTGCCCTCCCAGACACTTTTCCATCTCGCTGGCGTCACACCTTCTGAAGAGCACAAGCTTGTTCTAAACAACTTTTTCACTGGCAGAAGAACAGCAAAGCTCACTTTATAGGACTGGAGTAAATCCAGGAAAAGGTTCAGCTTCTCCACTACATCATTCTCTTCCTGTTTACCCTAGAAAACAAGGAAAAAGCACATTTTATGTAAGATGAGCAAGCACCAACATCACAGTTCTTCAAATCCTTACCCCATGCAGGCCCTCCTCTGGGACTTATCAGTGCTTACACAACTGCATCAAAAACCTTTCAGACATAACAGTAGTGCTCAGCCTCCAGCATGCAGAACAAAAACCTGAACTGGAGTGAGAACAGCTATTCCAGCTGACTGATTATTATAACCAGAGCAGTTAGTTTCCCAGTGCTGTGTGCCAGGCCTTTCAACTCTCTCTGCCTCAACATTTGTTTTTGTAGGCTCCTCCAATTTTTGGCTTTCCTTCTTACAAGATAATTAATCCATCAAATCTATAAATATCTGCATATTTCCCATAATAGTTCATGCATCAGAAAGCATAAATGAGACACCAAGCTAAGTTTGACAACTTTTTTTTCCCCATTTTACTAAATGCTGCCTTTTCCTCCCTTATCAATAGAGCTCTCTGGAACAAACTCTGGAGAAAAAGAGCTGGTCTGACTGATCTATGAAAGCATGCTGAATATTTTAACACATAGAGATGAGAAGACAAAACTATTACTTTTGCTTTCCAGACTGTCACAATCTCACATCATTCTGTCATTACCACATTGCACATTCACACAGGGCACTTGTTTGAATGATTCTCGTGTATTGTCTAAGTAACATGAACATCAAAATTTGGTTTGGAAGTTCTGGATTCTCTGCAGCAGGTGAACAACACAGAACACAGGCCTTTTGGACAGCTCAATACAGCAACACAACTGCATTTGTCCAATAACCACCTTAAAGGAAAAAGAAAGCAAGTTTTTCCCTGCTTTCTTTTTCCCCATTATATTCTTTCCCCATTCAAACAGTCCAGCTTTTTAATTCACACCTGAACAAGCAGGTTGGTGGCTGAGGATGCAAGCTTGGATTACAATCTCCCTTTTATCACTCTAAATATCTACAGCTGTAGAGCTCGTGATTCAAGATAAAACATAAGACAGCAATGCACATTCCTCACTCTACAAAAAGGAACACACAGAAAAAAAATGAACTCACCTGCTGCACAGCCTTATCTGCCAGAAGTGCAAATTCAACAGACAGACCCTTCAAGGCCTGTTTCAAAGTCCCCCACGTGTTGTTATTCAAAGCAGCCCAGGAAGGAAGAGGTGTAGTGTCTGAGCCCAAAGCACTGGGAGAACAGAATTAATGATTCAGTTTAAGAAACAAACTCCACTTGGTAGATGCAGTAGTTTGCAGAAAGCAGTTCAGAATTTCAAAGAGCTCACAGCACAGAGGTACTACTGCACAGTCACAAACACATTGCCAACTATATCCTGGAAGGAGAAAGAATATAACCAGTACCCAAGTGTCAAAGTATTGCTATTTATTTCTGTTGGTCTGTGGAATGCAGCACAGGTTTTCTTATTTCTCAGTTAGGAAAACTTGATTAGTGCATACAGCATGCATTCAAACACACATTCTTACTAGACCACTTGCAAGTGAACTTCACAACAGCTTTCAGTTCCAAAGCAACAGGAGAAGTGTTCACATGAGCAAATCTTCTTTCACGCCACCTACCTCAGTTCCTTCCCAAATATGAGGAGATCTGAGGCGTTATCAATGGCTCGAGATGCTATCCTCTCTGCACGGTCCCGGAGCTTGTAGAAGCTGTTATAAATATTCCGGATGAGCTCCCTGCTGGCAGCAAACTGGGCCTGTATGTCAGCTGGGAGGAAGTCCTGAAGAAGCACAAGGGAGGTTACTAGTGGATACACAAGAGGCATAATCACATACCACAACCACAGGTGCATCAGCAGTTAGGAGAGAGACAAACATCTCTGGCACTCTCTCCCTCCATGCTGTGACAATCCTGGAGAGATCAGTTTTACAATTTAGATATACATGTCAAATATCACACAAACACCCCCAAATCTCAGAGGCAGAAAGAGGTTCAAATACAGATACCCAAATGCACAACCCTACTACACAGAGTAGGAACTGGGAGGTTTCCAGTCCAAAAATTCTGATCAGAAGCTACTAATAGCTGCCAGCACTGCTAAGGTGAGCACGTATGAGAGTTCTTTCTGACCTGTGCATCACCAGTAGAGCCTCAATTAAGCTTCAGTTGCAAAACCTTCTCCTAGCAGTACCTGAACAACTGCTTCAAAATTGCTCAATGAACAGTGAATGTACACTTAAAGTTCACCACAGCACTAATGACTGGGATGAAGAGATCAATGCAGAACTTCCATCTGACTTCTCTAAAGCAATCCAAATTACTCCCCCACAGTGAAAAAGACAGAACGATGACTTGAACACCAGAAGACATCGGTCTAGATATTAGCTCTTAAATCACGTGGCCTGGTGATCTGTTTGTTATGCAAGTACAAGTATTCACTAAAAATCAGGTTCTGAGCAGGATTTGTTGTCTCATGTTCACAAACCAGTGTTTAGGTAGAACTATCAGGCCTTCAGGCTCAAATATTTATTTTTGTTTCCTAAGAAATTAGGAGTTTGAAAGTCCTTCCAAACCTGAAAACAGCTCTCTGCTACCTAAGAACTCTATCACCAAACAAACGCCAGAACTGATCCACCTGGAAAAGAGAAATATTTAAATCAGCATTAAATGAGGTAAGAAATGTGTATACATACCTTAGCCTGGGTGGCCAATCTGCAGGTCAGAAATTCATCTCCCACTCCCTGCACCAACTCTCTTAGTTTATTCTGTACATCCTAAAGAAGACACAGTTCTTTCATGCTCATTTGATTCTCAGCCTACACAGGAGCCTCATATTGTAGTAGTAAGTCACAATTTATCAGATTGAGCTTTACTCAGGCTAAGTTTTGTTCGAGGGGAATTGCCATTTGTATGCTCCTAATAACAGTTATCATTTTCAAAATATTGCATTCCTGGCATTAAACAAATCTACATTCCACTTTCCAGCTACAGAAATATCATAGAATTATTACAGAATGGCTTATGTTGGAAGTGACCTCAAGGATCATCAAATTTCAACTCCCCCATCACCAGCAGGGCTATCAACATCCAGACCTGGTTCTAGACCAGGCTGCCCAGGGCCCCATCCAGCCTGGTCCTGAACACCTCCAGGGATGGAGCATCCACAGCCTCTCTGGCTGAGAGAAAATGTTTCTCATCACAGAGAGCAACAACATGTAGGTCAAAAACAACTCTGAACTCTGCCCAGGAGAGCAGTGACAGGAAGGTGTGCAAACTCAGATCTATCACCAACAAATACTCACTGAGCCACTGAATGACAGAAAGAGCTTCAAGAGCACATCTTCTGAGAAGGGGGGATGTCGAGCCACCAGGTTTATAAAGCGCTTCAGAGCTCTCCTCCTTGATTCTATGAATTCTCGATCAGCTACAGGAAGGAACACCAAATTTCAATGAGTAGAGCACAAAATTACAGTTGCTCAGAAAGAAGGAAATAAAAACACTCTGTCCAGTAATTTCCTCATTCTTATAAACCTTGCCAAAGCACTTGAAGAAAACCAAAGAATGGTTCAACTATTCCCTCAAGTGGTACTTCATATCTTACTGAAATATCCTGCATACATATCCACGTGTTTATTTCCACAGGACAGCTCAAGTAAGCAGGTTAAACAACTGAGTCTAAGACCAGAAACCTCTACTTATAAAGAAAGGGTTGGGTTTATTCAGCTGCTTTGCCAATATCTGCACTTATCTTTTTCCCAGAGAACTAAAAGTGCCCTGAAAATCTACATTTCAACATGCACTACATCCACCCAAAGGCCTTCCTTGTCCGAACTGGAAGGAGTTCAGCTCATCTTCCTTCACAAAACAGGAAGGGTTTTAATCTGGTGGCAATGCAGTAAGGCTGCACATGAGAGATCCCAGCATCTTTGCAGAAAAGATGAAAAAAATTCAACTAAAAGAAATCTGAAGGGGAAGAAAGTAACATCACTTTCAGCCTTAAAGTTTTGGACTGGACAGGACTGTTCTACTAGCATTTGTTCCCAAACGGTGCTATCAGATTTCTTTTAAGACATCTCACATTTATGAGAAGAAATGCTCCAGTGAACACAGAAATATCAACACATCAGAAATGCCAGGAAGTAAGGACAGGTTTTATGTATCAGAAACATCTTTAAGCATCTTCTCTCTGCTAAGATAGATCAGAAAGGTCACTTTCTTTATAGGTGTTGCATGAGGCAGAAATCCTGGAAGTCCCAGCAGAGAACACTGAATCAGGCCAACTTCAAAGATCAGTTTTCACAACCTCAAAAGAAAGATCTTTACAGTTTGCACTCCACTGCCAAGTATGACCATTGGAAGTTCCCAATAGTGTTATTTTGCTTTGTTCTGCCTCACTACAAACCCATTTATCAGCTCCTTTTTACTGTAGCAATACATGGACTCGTCAACTAAAATCAATTATTTACTGAAACATTTTAAACTTAGCAGTGTGGGCAGGAGATAAAGCAGTAAAAAGCTCCACAGATAAAGTAAAAAACAAGATAGGATCTTACACAGTTGTGCAACATTTTAAATAAGAGAAGTTTAAAAATGGTGCCTACAAAAATGTGTGAGAAGGAGCTTTGATATCCCTGTTGTTTTGGGTTACTTCATTGGTTTCTAACAGCTACAGCATGCTTGAGTGAAATGACATCGATTCCAGCCTTTTTTTTCTTTTTTTTACCTTCTAGTTACCTTAAGCAGATTGACAAGCTCCTTCTTATAACAGGAAAAAAAGAAATAAAGAGGGAAACAGTCACTTCAAGGCATCTGGTAATCTGCAAGGACACCTTTTTGTAGGTAAGCTATGGTTAATGTTGCCATAAGGCTTCTGTGTGAGGGGATGCTGCAACACACAGTGTCCTGCTGAAGCTGGACATCACTTAACATCACCCGGCTGCCAGTCCTGAACGGAGCTCTTTCAATTATTTATTTGCAGTGATATCATCTTCAACACACTCACACAGCAACTTCCAGACAAAACAGAGACCCAAGGTTACCTCCCAGCATCCTCTTTGGTGGAAGCGCTGGCACCATTCGATATGGGAACTTCTGCAGCAGCATCTCATGGAACACCACGAAGTCATTATACCGCCTATAGACCGAGCATTTGAATCTCTGCAACAGAGGAAGAGAGAAATAACAACTTGAAATCAATCCATCAATCCGGGCTGGACAAGCAGCAGCACTTCCACAACTTCCTAACATAAGCTGCAGAAAGGAAAGGAAAGAAAATCACACCCAGAAAGCACAGAAGTGAAATATTCCTCATTTCTAGGGGCTTGTGGTAGGAAGGTGGTAGAAAATACTGCATTGGAACAGCTTGTAAGAAAGACTACACACAACTCTACATTTTCTTAGCACTTTTGCTTTGCACATCGCCCACTGCTTACAATGGCACTATGCATTTTCAGAAGTAAGGAGGCAGAAAACTGGAGCACAACAGGAACAGCCCCTGGGGCCTCCCTCTGTCTGATTTGAAATCTGATGCTGATTTGCATTGCAGTTCCTCGATGAAGATCAAGGGCAAGTTATTCCACTTCCTGCAGAAGCACCTACAGCTAGAACTGAGAGGGATGAGCACAACTGAGATCAGTTGGCAATGGATTCCTAAATTCAAAACGTAGAGAGAACCAGCAGAGTCCTTCAGACCAGTATCTTGCAGTCATGGGCAAAAAACACAGAGTCCTCAAGAGCCCACAGAAACATTCACTGTTTGCCATTTCTCCCCTACAACAATCTTTGATGATCTTTCAGACATTAATCTAAAGCCATAAATGCCACCACAAATAAGTGATGCCAAATGTGTACAACAGTTCGATTGCTGCTCAGTAACTGTGGGTTTTTTTGGTGGCCTAGGACACACAAATTGCTCATGGTCTACTTTGTATAGATTACTTTGTTGAAAAAAAGCCACCCAACCTACTGGAGAGCTATTTTACTGTCCAATCCATAAAAAGGAAGAGACACATCAATTTCAATCTTTGCCAACGCCACGAGCGGAACCTACAGGTCAGGATTAGGACAAGGAAACTGGAAACGACCCCAACTGCAGAAGGATTTTCTGTTTCTGTAACTTTTCTCTTTATTAAAGATTTCAGTTTAGCACTGCCACTATTATTTCTTCACAAGTTCTAAACAGTCTGAAACAGAGGATAATGGAATCATTGATTTTTACAGAATAATGGAATCATTGATTTTTCAGCGTTATACATCTGCCTTTGTACAGAGTTCACGTTGCAGGTGTGCCTCGTTAGCCAGTAACCTGAATATTACCCTGAGACTTTGCAAAACTGGCTGACGACGCATCAGACCTCAGCTAAGACGACGTGCCACGCTGCAGAAGCACTTGTCAAGAAGGCACAAGGCAGTGCATTTAAATCCCCCCGACCGACTCAAACCAGCATCATCCCACAGAGCAACTCAGACAGAACTTTGCCAAAAGCGAGTGCACAGACGGCTCAGAGGACACGGCCTCACTGAAACCAAGGCCTGCTCACGTTACCTTGCTGGAAACTTCATATTCCACATGTTTCAGAAAAAGACCTTTCTTCTCAGGTATGAGCTCCACCTGCACGCTATCCTTGCTCAATAGCTCTTGCAGGGTGTGGGGAAGCAGCAGTGGATTTCCTGGGGGTGCCTGCATTAGGAATTGTTCCGGTTCCCGCGTTTCATTTACTGGAGGTTTTGCAAAATCTGAAAGACAAAAAGAGATAAAAACAAACAGTCCAACAGATCTGGAGGTGATACAGCAAAAGGAGACTTCAAATATTCCGTTCCCTCTCTCGGAGTTCCCACAGTGGTGCAACACCACCAGGAGAGCACTGGAACCACTCCTCCTCCCCCAGGAGGCTATGCTACGTCCCACACGTTCCAGACATCGGTTCCTCCCTCTGCACTACACCCAGAAGCACCACCAATTATATCGAGTCAGGAAGCCATCTCTACTAAGCAGAAGAATCACAGGCCAAATTCATGCCGTGATTCAGCTCGGAGGCCTGTGTTTCCTGTCTGTCCAGCTCCCACCACAGCAGGATCTGCCAAAATGAATGAAGCCCTGGCTCAGCACTTTTGGATCCTGCCTGGAACAAATCGTGGAAGTAAAGAAAATGTGTTATTTTACTGCTGTGCAGAAAGTTATTACATTCATTTCACATGCCATTACAAAGGAAAGAGACACTTTGTTTGACATAGCTATATTAAATTGTATGACAGTGTGCTGGAGCGTGCATGATTTGCAGTAATTTACTGTGTCGGTATGTTTAAGTTCAATAGCAGCAGGAAACAGATCCTAGCTGTGTTTATCAACCCTAGAGTTCCTCTATCTCAGCAAGCTCAGGCAAAATCTTACAAATGCACAGACTCTATTGCTTGTAGATAAACCCATCCTGTTTGGTTTTTGTTTTGTTGAGTTTGGGCTTTCTTTGTTTTCCCCCCACACACTGAATTCAGCCATAGGTGGGCAGCTTGGTCAACTAATTCACAGCAAGCCACAAAAGGGAAAAAAGGTGGCTGTAAGAATATGGCCATGGGAGAGAGTGCTCCAAAGAAGAGAAAAGGAGGAAGATTCGGAGTGCTCTCTTATTTCTCAATGACCAAACTGAAGTCCAGTCTCTGAATTTACTTCATAACTATGTGTTACATGATTGTACAGCAAGCTCACATTCTTCTACAAAGCAATTTATTTTTTTTTTCCTACCCACTTTACACATAGGAGAAGACAGAGAACGTGGATATAATCCTGGAACCTATTCAACCCACACCTGGGTTCTGCTCTCCTGTCTGGAACAGATGAGCTGCTTCCTCTCCAAATGCATCTAGGAGATATGGTGAGCAAGCCCTTGTACAAAGCAAGCTGCATTAGTGGATTCAAACCTGCTTCAAGCCGTGGAGTGTTAACCATTCCCTCACTGCAAGCGTGTAGAAGCTGCAGCCCTTTTTAAACTCATCTAAAGTGTTGACAACACGAGACAACTGTAACCACAGAAGCAAGAATCTTCCCTGCAAACATTGATACATAGTTGAAAAGGTTGGTATCTGCCTCAGGTTCCTTCAAGAGGACACAGATTCACAACCTCAACTCCAAAGCCCTGATTTTCTCCTAAGGGTTTCCCACCTGTTCCTCCATGCGCTCAAGGCTCTGGAAAATGGAGAAAGCAGGCAACCTCCAACTCCTCAAACATGCAGCTTCAGTCTCTGTTCTGCAGAAGGGCTCACGGAGTTCAACCCAAACCCAGGACAAATGACCTTATACCACATGTCTTGTCAGGCTTCAGATTCCTGCTAACATGACTCAGAGAAGCAAGTCTTAACACCTGTGCTTTAATTGAATAATCACCTGTTAACCCCACCTACAAAGAGCTTCTAAAAGTCCCAGTTAATTGCCAGAAACCTGTTGTAAAAGTACAAGTTAATTCAGGCTGATATGGGATTCTGCTGGATAAGGAGTACATCTATACCACATTTCAAATAGATGCTGAAGTGAGAAGGAAAGGAAGGAGGAAAAAAAAGAACTCAGGACACAGAGAGTAAGACAAGTTATTTCCTAGTGCAATAAAACCCTCCCACCTAATATCTGATGGTGCTGCAGGGTACCAGCAGCCGTGCTATCAAGAGGAAGCATCAGAAACACGCAGCACTGTGAGCAGCACAAGGCAGCCTCGCTCCTGGGGCAGCGGCTCTCCGGCTGTACGCCCTGCTGACTCGTGGCTCGAGTCGCTCGTTCGCATGACTGAAACGCAACGTGACCAAGGAGGTTTATTGGTTATTTCTGCCATGCAGGCACACGTGCTTAAACACAACTCCGCGGTCCCGTGTTGCTCAACCACCGGCTCACATTTCAGAGGAAGTCGCAGCAAACCAGTCTCCCAAAAAGGAGTTGGTCCAAACACCACCCACCTGCTGAGAGCAGCACGGATCCGCACCAACGCGACCCTCCTGCCGCCCATTGAGCCTCTGCCTGCCTTTCATCGCCCTGCCGGCCAGCCGCGATGCCATGGCACCCACTGCTCCCTGATCAGGGGCTCAGCACCAGCTGATGAGCTACTGCAGCCCTGGTGGGACCTGATCTGGACCACAAGAAAGGACTTAGAGAGAAAATACTGAAGGCTTCATGGCTATCCTTTAAGTCTCTGGATCTGCTGCAGGACTCAAACTGATGCTGAGAAGGACTCCCATGCTTGCCACAGTGAACCTTGCACAGAGATCAAGACATGACGTCCCTTCACTTGAAATACTTTGCCAAGTTATTCCCTAAAATTGTGTTCTAAATCTCATCTACAGGAAATACCATCTCTTTATCAGCACATCCGGTATTCCCAAAGCGCTCTGTAGCTTCTCCACATCCCACCTTGTCTAAATCATACAAATCAGATAACCGTACAGAGCAATTACACTTAATTAATAACATGTCTTTCATATTAGCAGGACAGCTAGCCAACATGAACGTACACCCTCAGACAGTGGTCTGAGAACAGGACAGTTACTTTGGAGCTATTAACTTGTTCCAGAAAACACCACTCCAGCGTTAACATTAACCCTGCAGAACAACACACTGCAACCATTCAGCAGCCCGTCCTTCGCCCTGCTTACTGAAGAGTCAATTCACAAACAGCCTGGAGAGCCTTGGCCAGAAATGGTGGATAATACAGGCCAGGAATGGTGGATAATAGTGGGAACTCATTGGTATGAGCTCCTGCGTTCAAGCAATAAAAGGATTTACACGCACTGTAACAAAACGCTTAATGCTTCCCATCACGCGCTCTGCTGGAGAACAGCTAATTTTGAAACGTTCCCTTTCATCTCAGATCATCATCTAGCGAAGTTTATATACGTAGAGCTGTAAATGAATACAGAAATGAGGTAGGGAATGGTACCCTGGAACACGGGGAAGCAGATAAAATGAAATGAGCTCTTTGTGCAAGATATCTCTCAGCCACAGCAGAGCTTTTCAATCTGTTGTCGATAAGACACAGGGAAGCAGCCTGGGGTAACTGAAAACAATTTGATATCAAAGTTAGAAGGAATGCACATGTGCATACATATACAAACAGGCAGAGAACAAAGAGACAAGAAGTAGAAGCCTAAAGAAATGTTTAAAACACAGCCTAGTTTTCGTTTGCTTCTGAAAGAAAAGAGCTGCAATAACTGCTGCCCTGTAGGTCTGGTAGCCCTTGGGCTGAAAGGGCACAGGGAACAACCAAAATGCAAAGCTGTGCCCCTCTGTGCCATGCATTTCAGGCTCCACTCAGCACCCAGAACTCAGCACTCCATCCCACCCTACAACCCACCCTGCACTGCTGTGCCCATCTCCCCTCCCTGCTGGACTGCAGGCAGCCAAAGCTGGAGGGCTTCTCTCTGACTGCCACACGCTGCTCTTTATCACACTCGGCTGCTAATCCACTCAATGTATGAGACATGCTTAAGTAGAAGGTGCCATGGAATCACTGGTTGCATGGGTAGCGGTCTGACTGTAAGGAGAAAGGAATGCTAAAGGAACGCCTCCAGGAAAAGTAACTGCTTCCCTGCCTGTTATCACAGCCATGGCCTCGGGGACAGAAGGCAGCAGCTCTTGGAAACAGAGCCCCAGCAGTGCGTATTTCTGTGTGCTGACACCTCACATTTCCACCTGGCAAAAACGCAGGCTCCACCACGAGCTCCCAGGCAACGCACACTTCAACAGCAATCAGGCATCAGCACTTCCCTGCCGCCTTCTCATGAGAAGCCTCGGGAGCTGTGGAAATGCCTTTCCCCCAGCTGTGCCCAACACATTCCTCCCTGGTCTGAGAATTCTCTTCTAATGTCCATCCCAGCCCCTCCAAGAGCACACTGTGCCCCTACAGCATTAACTCCCTTCCTTTTTATTTTTTATTATGCTTACACAATCTGAAATCCCCTGAAACCTAAAAAAGAAAAAACAGAAGTTCTAGGGGAGGAAAAAAAAAAACAAATAGCAAAAAAAACCACCTTTCTTCTTAAGGCTTCAGATATTTTTAAGACTGAGACAACTGTACACAACTCAGTTGTTTCTGTATTTCAAAGGAACTTTAAACCACACCATTCTTACTGGGAAAGGAAAAAGCTGAAAGAATCAGCCCACTTCGTCCAATAAAAATGATCCACAGATCTGTAGGTATCAGGAAAGTTCCACCGATTACCAGATGGCGCAGCTGCAGACCAACAGTTTGGTTGTAAATCCACGCTGCCCGCTGCCAAAACAAGACAAGTCCCCTATCAGAAATGAGACGTAGGAACACAGGCTCCAACATTTTACCTTCCTCCTTAAATTCTCCAGCTTCCTCACTCTGGATATCAAGCACACGCTCTGTGCTGGCTGCTCTGGGCTGTTTTTTCCTCTGTTTTGAGGGTTTGGGGGCAGTTCTGTTGTTTGTTGGCTGGTTTTTGTTCGATTCCCCAACTAAACTTCAAATTGCTGCTTGGGACTTGGTGCAAGAAAAGCAGCAGTGTGACAGCTCAAAGACAGTCAAGTGAGGTTACCTACGCTTCTCTTAGTAACTGTTAAGTGCTAGCATTTCTGCACCCCCCTACAGCCATAGGTCTCCACCTGCTTATCACAATCACATACTACAGCAGGAGGAAAAAAAAAAAGAAAAAAAAAAGAGAGAAAAAGCAGCAAGTTATCTCCTTCCAATATCACAGAGTAAATCTGTATGCCAGACCAGAGAACCAACTTGGAGCTCTGTGCCCTGCTCTCGTAACCATGCTGTTAGATCAAGTGAATTAAGTAATTTCCCAGTCTGGGAACACAAGGAACACATTTCATCTCTGAGTCAGCCACTGAGAGGAGCTGCTGTGGACACAGAGTGAGATGGAGCTGTAAATGTTGAAGAACTAACAGGATTAAGGGGGGAAATCCATTGAGGAATTTTCACAAAGACTACAGAGATAAAAGCCAACCCCTGACTAGGACAGCCTTCAGCTCCCAATGGAGGACTGAACTTTTCTCCATCTTCACGCCCAGCTCTAACAAAGAAGTGTGGAAGTGTGAAAATTGCGACCCAACCAAGAAGAACAGATGCAACTATTCTGCAGGAGTTAGCTTTCAGGAAGCCGTGAGCCACTGCTACGTCCCATACAAATTCACACACAAGTTTTATACACAAGTTTATTTTAACCATAAAACTGCCAAGTTCCCACAAACACCCCTGGCCAAGGAGACCCTGTCAAAAAAAGTTAACTTTTGCTTTGCAAAACTCGACCCAAGTATTTCAGCACTGTGCCACTCCAGCCACGCCGGTCTCTGGATGGTCTTTTTTTTTTAAACATATATTTTTAACACGTTCATTCGTTGTGTTGAAATGCTCCCATCCTTTTGTACCAACTCTCTTTCTAACTGCCACATTGCCCTCCATCGCTCTGTGCCAACCCACTAAAACTCGGTGGTTCTGAGGGAAAACAAAGCAGTTACACTCCAGCTCTGCTATCTGCAGAGTTCCCACCAAGCCCTGGCAAAGCTGCAAACACAGCTGAAGCTCTACCACCCGAAAAGAAGGGGCAGCCCCCCTTCCAGCACACCCACACGAGCTCTCTGCAGTCACTGCAGAACAGACTCAAGAAGTAGCATGAGCCAAAAAAAAATTTCAGAAGATCAATACCAGCAACTCAGCAGAAACGACTTCACATACAGGCCATTAGGTTCTTTTTTTTTTTTTCCTTCTTTTTTATTGCTTTAGGATGCTTCTAATCCTGCAAATCAAAGAATCTGCGTGCCCTGGTCCTGCTAGAACACTCACTGACAAACTGCTGCTCCCTGAAGTTCAGCACGGCCGCGGGCTTCCCGAGATCTCCGATCCCAAACCAGAACGTTACCAACTAAACAGATACCTCCTTTCACAGCATATTCCTCTTCCACTGCAGTCGTCAGCCGCTTAACTCCGTGCCCGCAACGTAACCTTTTCCCAAAGAAAGCCACACTTTCTAAGGCTGAGCGGAGCAGCTCAGAACCTCTGCCTCACCCTGCCGAGCTGCGGGAGCAGACGCAGAGCCGCACGGACGTACCTGGGGGAGCTCTCTCTTTGACACAGTAGGACATTTTTTTCCACAAAGGCTGCTGCTCAATGTCCCAATATCTTACATCAGCCCTGGACGGAAATATTCCAAAATAACGTATTGATTTACGAACCCGTGACGAGAACCGAGAGCACCCGAGGCCCAGCAGCGCAGCCCTCAGCTCGTTCCCCGCTCCGATTCCAACCACGCCGCCCCCGCCCCGCGCACACAGCGCTCGCTCGCAACCCTTCTTTTCAGAGGACGGGAGCAAAAAGCCCCCGAAGCGCGCCGAGCGGAAACCGCAGCGCTCCGGAGCAGCGCCGTACGGCGACACCGCGCCGCGCCTCCCGGCTCCCCGAGCCCGGATCGGCCCCGCCACGGCACGGCGAGACGCCAAAGCCTCGGACACGGCGCGCTGCTCCGGCCGAAATAAAGAAAAGTCACCGTGGCGGCGCCCGGCCGCGTGGCTGCGTGGCTCCGGCGCCCCGCGCCGCTCCGTTCCCCGCCCGCCTCGCAGCAGCGGGGCTCAATTGAACGCGGCGCTCCGGGCCGCTTCCCGCAGCCCCGACGGGCGGCTCCTCCGCCCCGGGCCGGGCGGGACGCGGCTCCGCTGCGCCCACCGCGCGTCCCCCAGCCGCGGAGCGGAGCCGCCCCTCGCCGAGCCAACGGCGGGCGCTGCCCGAAGAACCCGGCCGGAGCCGGGACCGGCCGCACGGCCGCCGCCCCGGGGAGAGAAGGGGAAGGCGGCCGCGTTTCACCCCGGGTTTCAGCGGAGGCAGCGGCCCTGACCGCCCGTCCCGGAGGAGCCCCGCCGCCCCCCGCGAGCCGGCAGCGCTTAGGAGGAGCCCCGCAGAGCGCCGTACCCGTGCCGACACCCGCGCTGCCCGCAGACGGGTCGCCGTCCATCGCGGCCGCAGTCATGTGAGCCGCGGCCCGCCGGCCGCCCTCCCCTTCCTCCGCAGCGCCCGCCTGGCAGCGCGGGCGGGGCCGGGCCGGCCGGGGGGCGGCGGCGGCGCAGCGGCGGAACGCTTCGGGTTGGGGAATTGCTGCGAGAGCCGCAGCCACAACGCCGCGGCTCTGCTGAAGTGACCGCGCCGCTCCACGGGCGGCAGGGCCAGTGCAGCACCGCTCGTTCTGAGAACGACTGTCTGCTGTCCGACCCGAGCCTCCCTCGGCCCATCTGAGGCCATCTCGTCCTATCCGAGAGGCTCCTCTGGTGTCGGATATGGGAAGAAGCTTTGGGGTTCCACATCCCTACCTATGATCGCACTCCTGACCTCAGTGTAAATGACCCAGCGTTGCACTCCTGACCTCAATGACCCAGCGTTGGCAGTGTGGGGTTCATGGGTGTAACACAGCCCTGATGCTGGAATCAGATGATGATGATTATTATTATTATTTTCTTCTGAAAACTAAAGAAGATGGTTGTAAGACGGCCCCCCCAGTCACACAGTGACAGGGAAAGCAGGCCGTGCTTCACAGCTCCTGGCAGACGAGATGCACCAACACAACATGCGGTGTTTTCTTCCACGGAATTACCCTTTCTCACAGGGTTTCATTGCTGGTCAAAGCCAAGTGTGATAAAGTTTCATTTACTTGGTCGTGCCCTTCAGATGGTTCTTACGCTAAATATTTTATATATTTTGGGGGATTTCAATACTTAGGAACCAAAACATTACTGAGGATAAATTACTTTTTTTTTTTTTTTCCCCTCAAAGGAAAAGACTACAGAGACACAAATGTTTGGAAGGATTCTGTTTTCTTCTGGGATCCCTACAAGGGATGCAGGCTGAAGCTGTGTGTAAAACCAAAAAAGCATGGCACTATTTAAGACGAGAGGCTCTTCAAATCGTGTTTATACAGCAGCTGAGGGCAGAGTTTTGCACGCTCAGCACTTCTGGAAACTAAGCACTGCATCATTTTTTGCCTATATAGCATTTTTTTGAGAAAATGAATGGAGGAATCAACATGTTCCTGTGTAACTACAGAGCCCTGATTGGTCCGTACTCCAGCTAATAGCATAACTATTTATTTGGTACAAATAAGACATCCTAACTGCAAACTGTTCCTGCAATCTGCGGAAGGAGTCTTGAAGAAAAATACCGTGAAAGAAATAATCCAATTGCTGAAATAATTTTTGACAAAAGTTACTGAACCTGTCCCTATGTATTGTAAACACAGCAAAAGCTTCTGGAAAACTGCAGCATCAAGACACTGTCACCACTGTCACTAAGTTGCAGGCAACAAAGTTCACACAGAAGTACAGGGCTACCTGAGGCCCTGGTCCTGCAGTGGGTCATTCTGTGTGTGTCCTGTCAGTATTAGATACAATTTCATACAGTTCATAAAGATAAGAGCTTGAACGCTTCTTCAGAATTCAGTTTAGGAATCAGTGTTTTCTGTTCCATCATTCTCAGGTCACTTGCACACAGTAAAATAAATAAAGCTTTGAGAGTTGTGTTACAAAAAGCCATTTCTGATGGACCTTTTACCCCAGTTCTCCCACTGATTGGGGTTTTCGTGTGTGCAATACGTGCAGGAACAAACTTCATCTGTCAGCAAAAAGCTCTACTTTAAAAGTTGTTCCACTCGCCCTTGGATTGCTGAGTAAGCACTGGACGACAAAGAGTAACAGTGAGATAGCAGCAGAGGGACTGAAGGGAACTTTCAGTAGAAGAAAGGAAACGGAAGGGAGGAAGGAAGAGAAGATAAATCAAAAATTGCTGTAAAGTAAGAGAAAGTGCAAATAGACGACAGGAAAGAAGGACCCAGCATTTAAATTTGCTAAGAGCTCGTAAACAGGAAGAAAGGTAATGTAGGAAATTCGCCTATCCCAGCAATGCAGGCAACTGCGAAGAGCTGTGAAAGCTGAGTCACAAATGCGCTATTGGAAAAGCCGTGTAATCTTGAGGATCCAGCTGGTCCACTGGATTGGGGCACAGCATCCTTCTATCTGGAAGAAAAAAACAACAAACAACCGTGCTTGTGAGGGCAGGAGAGGCAGCAGCTTCTCCCTTACTTTCACGCATCAGAGCTGCTGAAAATCAGGAAGCCAAAGTCCAGCCAAGCGCCGTGACACAGCGGGAAGCGAGCGCAGGGCGCCAGTCATGGTTTGCATTCATAACGCCGCCCGCGGCTTGAGGAGGGAACCGACGCTCGCAGCACCCGGCTGAGTTTGGATGGAGCTCGGCTGACATCTGGTGGCTACCTGGGAAATTACAAAACTAGTTTTTCCCAGCTTTTTTTTTTTTTTTTTTTTCTTTCCCCCACTCGGGATTTTATCGGAGTTTGGAAGACGCTGCGCCGTCAGACACGATCTGAAACGCAGCACCCGACGTCCTCACGACGGCTGTACGCTGACAGTCTGCACCTCAGCGCTCCGATGGGTTGAAGCACGGCGCTGGGACGCGCAGAGGTCGGGAGCTGATCTCGGGAGCGAGCGGAGGTTAACTCTTCCTCGAGCACTGCTCTGAGCTTCTCCCCTAAAGCCATCCCTGAAACCCGACGGCACCAAGGAAAGGCTGCGGGCTCCTTTGGATCTATCAGCGCACGCTGAACGCACGCGTGGTTCTGCCTCAGCCTGGTGTCTCCTCGGTACAAAGCCATGGTTTAAGGAACGCAAAGCTCAGCTCTCCGGGCTGCCCGCGCCCAGCTCACACCGACCCTGCAGCCCCGCTCCGCTCCGTCAGCGCCGGCCCGGCCCCACGCAGGGCGACGCGTTGGCGGGGCGCCGTGCAATCAGCACCACCCCCCCCTTGAGGATCTTTGGTAGCGCCCGCGCTCGCCCCGCCGCCTTCGGGCGAGTCCATGGCGGGAGATGCGCGGGGGGGGGAAAGCGGCGAGTTTCGCTGGGCTGAGCTGACGGGTCCTGCCTGGTGCCGGACGCGGGGATGGTCTGAAACGTCAGCAGCGCGCGGACGGTTCTGCCATTGCCTTTCCAGTAAAGCGCCGAGACGCGTTCGGCTGTTGGCCTCCCGCGAAATGGTTCGGCCCGACCCCACCTCAGCGGCCGCCATGTTGGGCTCGACCACAGAGCGGCAGAGCGGGGGAAGCTGCGGCCACGAGGGCTGGGAAAGGACGGGCGGCGCCGCCGGCCGAGCGAGCGGGGCTGAGCGGCGAAGGAGGGGGCGATTGTTGCGGGTCAGAGCGGGGAGGAAGCGGCGGCGGCGGGCGGGAGCTCCGTCGGGGCGGGGCTGCTCCCCCCCGCCTTCCCGGCCGTTGGTAGCGGCGGCTCGCGGGGCCTGGCGCACGTGGCCCGGCCGGAGGCGCCACCCCGCCCCTCCCCCGCTCCGTTTCCCGTCGCCCTCGAGCTGGGAGCGCGCGGCCGGCGGGGCCCCGCACCGACCCGCATGCAGGGCACGGAGGACAGCCCCGCGCCGCCCGGCGCCCAGGGCCCGGCCGAGGAGCCCGAGCGGCCCGACGGAGCGCCGCCCGAGCCGCCGCCGCAGGAGGACGAGAGAGGAGGGCCGGCGGAGGAGGAGGAGGAGGGCGGCTCCGAGGGCCCCCCTGAGCCGCCGCCGCCCGCCGCCTCGGAGCCCCCCGCCGAGCCGCGGCCGCCTCAGCCGCCCTCCCCTCAGCCGGCGTCCGGCCGGGGAAGCCCCGAGCGGGCCGGGCCCGAGGCCGAGCCGCCGCCGGAGGAGGAGGAGGAGGAGGCCGAGAGCGAGCCGCCGGCCGAGCCCTGCGAGCCGCGGGACGACGGGGAGGCCGCGCCCGCCGAGCCCGAGGACGAGCTTTCCTTCAGTGACCCCGAGGGCTTCGTGGACGACATCAGTGACGAAGGTGGGGGGGGGGCCGCGTCCCGTCCGTGCGGGGGGCGCGCCTGAAACGTGGCGGTGGGCTGCGGGCGTGCGGCACGTCGGGGCCTCCGAGGAAGGACCGCACGCTGACTGCCATAGGGTGGCCCAGCCGTCGGACGGCTCTGTGAGGTGTTGTGGCAGCAGCTGCCTCTGCTGTAAGGGCGATAACGGTGCTTCAGTATTGCAGCGGTTTGGGGCAGATCTTTCAAGATTAACCGTGTCGGTTCTTGGGCAGCAGATCCACTCGTCTGTAGGGCCGGTGCTTACCCTGACGTCAGTGCTGCTGTAGGCTCTGTAATCGTTACACGTATCAGAGCTGGAAAAATGCATCTTAAAGAGTGCAGTGCTGCCTAAGTCAGCAGGGGGTTTGAACTGGTGGTGGAACACAGGTGATAACTGTGCTTTCTTTTGTTCCAGTCCTATGTTTAGCTTAATAAGTGGAGAAGTTTTTTACATTAAGAAAGCACGTTATTCTTAGCAGTCTGTGTAGCACTCTGAACATGTGCGTATCTTAGAGACACGTTGGCAAAAGTGTCTGCAGGTTTATCACTGGCTTCTTGTTGTCTGGTGTTTGCTTTGGATGCTTTGCCTACATTGGGGATTATCACGTTCGTGTCAGTGTGTAGAAAGAATCTGGGAACATTTCCTGTCTTCTGTTTTATTCTTTCGGGTTAATTTGCCTAACTCTTCATCTGTATGAATAATACAGTGTTAGTGGCTGAATTACAGTGTTTAAGTTTAGTCACTCCTGCTGGTCTGGTTTTCCATCTGCCTGTGCTACTTTTTGGGCTACCTTATTCCTTTTGCTTTACCCTGGTAACTCCACAGGAGAATCAATTCCAGGCCATCAGCATCAGTGATTCAAAGCTATTTCAGTGTTTATGATAAGAATTACGTGTTCAAGAGCAATTTTGAATGGGACTGTCTTTAAGATTGGGTTATCTCAGGTGTTACTTTGACTTGTGTTGGGTTTTTTTTTCCAGAGTGGTGTTGGCACAGAACAGCTGTTCCACCTTCTGCAGAAGGAATGTGTCAGATCATTGCTCCGTTGCCATGAAGCTTTAGCTCAGATAATGAGAGAGGTCCTTAAAATTCTGCCAGCTGAAGATAGCTGTGTACCCACCACACCCCTCTTCTGGTCTGTGGGAAAGGAGCTGGCTAAACCAGCTGCTTGCCCTTTGAAGGTTCCTTTGTTCATAGTTTTGAGTTTAAGGTAGAGGAGTTGCACAGTGTAGGTATGTGTCCGACCTGTTGCAGTTCTGACTTAGCATAGAATGTGATTCTGTGATTCTGTAGAATGTTGTCTTCTTCTGTGTTAAGCTAAACAAGCATTCCTTTCTTTTATGGCCTTTCATGGGAAGTGGCTATGAAAAAGTGATTATTAAAGCCTAAGAATTATTTTTTTATTATTGTATTTAAGAAAGTATCCTTGCTGTTCCTTGTGGAACGTGCTTCCATTTTATATGCAGGGAAAATCAAAGACATGAAGAATTTTACAGCTAAAAAATGATGTTATTTTCCTATAATATCAGGCTTTGAAATTCGTTCTTTTGGTCCTTAGAGTTTCTGTAGGCATAACAGATGCTCCCCTGCCAATCTCTTAGCTCTCAGGTAGGAGGTTACCTGTCCACAACCTCAGTGTTTGTGCATTGTTAGCTAGCTGGGTAATGGCAGTATATCTTAAAATGCTCTAAGGTATGATTTGTACTTAGAAATTAACTTATGTGCAGCTATTTCCTTTCTTCTGAGTCTTTGGCTCAACCTGGGTTAGCCTTCATCTTTGTAGGAGAAAAGTTGAGGGGAGAGCAACCCAAATGTGTTTAAATTCTATGTTACCAATGGGGTTAAGTGTGTGGGTGCACAATAATCGAATGGAATTGACTTGAGATGCAGCTTAAAGAAAGATATGTAGAGAATTCCACGGATAAACTGTGTCTAGAAGCCTACTGCTTGAAGCTAATTGAGCATGGTTTTTGTGGCTCCTCGTTTCGCGTGTGACACGGGGTGCACTGTGTGCCTTTCAACTGCTTTAATCGTGGTGTGACATTAAAACCACAACTGCTGGGTTACGGTCATTCTGGATGTTCTCCCTTCTTTGCCAGTATGATTTCGACTATGTTGCAAGATTTTGGCAGTTTTACTCTGGTGAGAAGAAGTTTGAGGCTGACAGCACAGGGACTGAGCAAAACATCCCTCCAGCAAGTACTCAGTGAATGTGTAAAATGGTAGGCGAGGGGGGTTTAGTATGGTTGAGGAATATATGGGGTACAAAAGGTGTGCTTGTATTCATTAGTTGCTTGCTTAATGTGGTTAGTAGTGTCTCAGGACACCTTAATTTTGTTTAATTAAAGGTTTTGAATGAGCTTGAGTTCTCTGCCATAATTATAGTGATGCTAATAAGTGCAGAGCTTCTGCAATGGAAGATAGTTTTGAATTGTGCTAAAGCTGTTGTAGTGTGGAAGAGAGGTACGTGTTAGATCTGTCAAAGTCATGTGGTTATGATTTGGGTAAGTCTACCTGTCACTGGGTAGTGAGTGTTACCGTGTTCTGCTCTGTTGGTTTTGAGAGCTTCTTGAGCCAATTCCAGCTCCCGAAACAAGTTAATAGTAAGACTGTTGATGTCTCCAGTGCATTTCATTAAGAAAGATTTCAAGAGTTAATTTCTCAAAGCTTGTCAAGAAATGGAGGACTATCGTATCTCAACAAACAAGTGCTGTCGGGGGGCCTTGTATTCACTTTGCTTCTCTGATGAAGGCTTTACTGACCACCAGATTTCTTAAATGTTATTGAACCAGTTTCCTGAATTTCAGGTCTTTCCCTTCTCTTAGTTAGTTTTATCCTTCAGTTCTTCATGACACAGGCCAGTGCTTCATTTTTTGCTTTTTGTTTGCAGAATTACTTGGTGATGTACTGAAAGACCAGCCGCAGGAAGCAGATGGAATTGATTCAGTGATAGTAGTGGATAACGTTCCCCAGGTTGGACCGGATCGACTTGAGAAACTCAAGAATGTCATCCACAAAATATTTTCCAAGTTTGGTAAAATTATAAATGAATTTTATCCAGAAGCAGATGGGAAGACAAAAGGGTAAGTCACGATAGCACCTGGTGGGGGTTAGGTTTGAAACACTGCTCTGACTTACCCTTCATTATTAACATCAGTGCTTTGTTTCTTTTTAACATATTCATTCTTTTACGTAGTGACCAGTGAACATACTGTTGTATTCCTGCATTGTAGGTACATCTTCCTGGAGTACATGTCTCCATCTCATGCAGTGGATGCCGTGAAGAATGCAGATGGATACAAGCTGGATAAGCAGCACACTTTCAGAGTCAATCTTTTCACAGACTTTGACAAGTGAGTACAGCTATCACAAGTTTATAGTCTTTTGGATTCTAATCAAGAGTACCTACACGAAATATAACCACTCCAACTGTTCTTTCAGGTATATGACAATCAGTGACGAGTGGGAAATCCCTGAGAAACAGCCTTTTAAAGATTTGGTAAGGGTTTTTTGAAAGGTGAATACTAACAATTTATTAAGTTAATGACAGGGGCAGTGCTGATTGCATACTTCAGTTCCTTTGTTCTCACATTAGAGGTTCTGCTTGGAGTTCCACCTAGAAACTTAGGATAAACAGTGACCTGATGCAACCTATTTAGAAATAGGATTTTGAAAGCATCTTATTATATCTTTAAATGTTTGAGGACAACTGCTGTGCCTGTTACCACTAGCTTTGTGAAATGCACTCTGGAAGAAGGGATAGTTAAATAAGTAAAACCCCAAATTGCAACAACAAAAAAAACTCTAAAACAAACTAGGGCAAAATGTGTTAAATGTTATTGAACTACCTTGAAGGTCCACCTTCTTATGATGTGTACTGTTAGCCTCTGTAGTGGAAATGTTAAATCATGGCCTGAAACAGTGATTGAGCACCTGGTGGAAAGGCAAGGCCCACCTAGGGGAGCTCACGTGCAAGCAATACACCTGAGTGACTGGAAGGGGTGGAGCCAGGATCCACCCTTTCTCAGATCTCATTTAAGGGATAGCGGTGGAGGTGAGGACATCTTTTGCTGGAAGTGCTGCCTACCTCAGGCATTCCAAAGGAAAGCAGATCTTTTCCTTCATTTCTGCATTGGTGGCTGCTGTATTTGGGCTCATTCTTACTTGCTGTAGCCACTTTGCCACCCTGCTGTTATTGTCCCGTTATAGTATTGCGGCCTCAAATAACTAGTCTGGATTATATAATTTCACTTCAGTAACTTGTTTGCAATGATGAAACATCAATGGTGCATGCTGTGTGAAGACAAACTTCCACCTGCCAGATAGATAGCAATTTGCTTGTCTTCCTGGTCTTTGATTTGCTGATGATCTTTTGTTTTTCTTAGGGGAATCTTCGTTACTGGTTGGAAGATCCTGATTGTCGAGATCAGTACAGTGTGATCTTTGAGTCAGGAGACCGGACCTCCATTTTTTGGAATGATATCAAGGAGCCTGTTCAAATTGAGGACAGAGCAGTGAGTGTCACGGAAGTGCTGTGCATTGCAGATACACTGTCAGTTGCATTCATTTTGTAACAGTTCAGGCTTATCAATTAAGAAAAGAAAGTGTTCCCTTGCTGAAATACTTCTTCTCTCTTTTCTGCCTTCGAAAAGTGACAGTGAAATTATGTCCTTTAGAATTAGGCTTAGCTGCTTAGGTAAAACAAATGTGGAGTTAACTTGTCTGTCTTCCTTTTCTTTTAATTTAACCTGCCCATGATGCTTATTGGTACATTGTATGTATGCTGTTTGTACACTATAGGTGATTCAGGAGGATCTGAGTGAAAACGCATAGTCAGAGTTTGAGGAGTACTGTTTGTTGGTGCTGAGTATGTATTTAAGCATATGGCTTCTGGTCATTTTTTCCCTTTGTGCTCACCGCAGAGGTGCTGAAGAAGACTAACTGGTTTGGTAATACCATATAAGTGGGAGAGTTAGTGTGCCTGCCTCCTGTAAGCTAGCTGACTTGCTAAGAACTGCAGGTGCCCAGAAACATTTTCTTTCTCTAACAACCATTGTGTTACAGTTGAAAGAAACTGTCTCTGGGGTGGAGAGCAGTTTTGCTCATTGCCATGGATTGTGCTGGCCATGATCTGTGTTGCTGGTGCCCTTCTGACTCAGTGTTGTTAGAAGTGTGAGGAGTCTAAACTTCCTGAGAATGGAGATGTTCTCGCCAGAGCCACAGTCCAAGAAAGCATCTTAAGCAGCTGGGTTGTTGTGATTGTTACTTGACAATGGCTGTTACTGTCCTTGGTAAATACTTACAGAGATCAGTAAGATGAAACAATCTCAACTGAAGAGTAATTGGAAACTGTGTGTGAAACTTGAAGCTAACCTGGTTTAACGTCACTCATTCCGAGATCTTCACTGAGCAAGTGGATTTGTGAAATATGCTGTTACAGCCACATGTGGAGTCCTTCCCTTTCAGTTATTGAGCACGAAGTTTGATTCTCTCATATACATTTCTTTTAATTATTTTTTAATTATTTTCTGCAGCGGTGGACAGAAACCTACGTACGTTGGTCTCCCAAGGGTACCTATCTGGCTACATTCCACCAGAGGGGCATTGCGCTTTGGGGTGGAGAGAAGTTCAAGCAGATTCAAAGGTTTAGTCACCAGGGAGTACAGCTTATTGACTTCTCACCCTGTGAAAGGTATGGAGTATGACATTGGTTTGGGTTAAGAGATGTGAAGCACATGCATCCTGCCTGCTTTGTTTTCAGATCTTGTGTGACTGAGGGCTTTAGTTCTTCTCTGCCTTTGGAAGTGTTGTTTTTTCTTACCCAGAATTCCTTTTCAGAATAAGTGAAACTGTCAAACTTTACTTTGACTTCAGGGAGTATACATAAGGCAATCTGGAGTTCACTGTTCTACAAATTTGAACTGGCAGGCTTCATTAAAGTCATTATTATCTGAGGGAGTAGTAGTTTTTTCTCTTTGGTTGGATGGGATGGGCTGTAGTATTAGGCTTCTGGTTTTCTGAGGAAAATTTAGCTGAGAAGCATCTTTCACATCTGTAGTATTGAGAGTAATACTTTAAGCTTTCTTTCACATTTAAGAGTTCTTTAGGGAATCGTTTCTAAGTCATTCTAGGACTGAGATGCATCTTACTTTGCTAGTTTTCAAATAAGGTACTTGAAAGCAGTAACATTTTTGTTCTTTATCCTTGGAAGAGATTATCTTTAAATTGAGATGTCTGGCATACTTGTATTTCAGGTTGGTACAGGTAATGGGTTTGTATTTGATTTGAAGCCAATGATGTTCTGGTCACAAAACAGCGTAGTAGGTAACAAGGTATCTGCAGAATTTTCCCTTGTAAGATTGGTACAAGAAAACTTGCATGTAAATCTAGAGGCTTTTCAGCTGAAGGGATGCTAGGAATTACCATGCCTTGGAAGCTTTTCCCTTACCTCTAGAACATCCTGTTAGAGGAAGTGCTGTTTAAAAATGCATTGTATTTTAATATTATTTGGATGAAAGCCTGCTTGTACTTATGTATTAAATCAAATCTTATTAGTAAAATTGTTTATTTCCTTTGTAGATATTTAGTGACCTTCAGCCCTTTGATGGACACACAGGATGACCCTCAGGCTATTATCATCTGGGATATCCTTACTGGGCAAAAGAAACGAGGATTCCACTGTGAAAACTCAGCTCACTGGCCTATTTTTAAGTAGGTTGCAAAGCTGTGTTAGAGAGCAAGAAGCCCTAGACTTTGTTTAATGAGCAGGCAACTCTTACCTTATTTTCTTTTTTTATTTTCTTAGATGGAGTCATGATGGGAAATTCTTCGCTCGAATGACTTCGGATACCCTCAGCATCTATGAAACACCTGTAAGTTGTTGTTTTGTTTGTGTGCAATGTTTATTGCTTTACAGCATCAGCATTTCATGTGGTATATGTTTTAAAGTTATGTTTTAATAATGCAATCTACAGCTTAAAAGGGAAGAAATCCATTTGCTCATCTCTCGATTATTTTCCTGGATCAAAAACCTAGCTGAGCCTGACAGCAGTGTTGCAGTGTTCTTGCTGTGCTTCTAGAAAGCCTGGAGAGCTCAATATCGTAGTCAACAGAATCAAAGTTATACGATGTCATCCAGGTTGCAGTGGCAGATGTTTGCCAGAATACCCAAAAGATGTTGTAAATCGCAGCATAATCTAGTTTTATGTTTTTTATTGTAGCGTGGGCTGCTACTCATTAAAAAATAATTACATAGAATTAGTCTTATTGGTTACTGTGGTATACCTACGTTAGTATAGAGGGTAAAGGATCTCTCAACACCATCCACAGTTCCCTGGTTTGTGCTCTTACACATAAACCTTCTACTCTTAATGTATGTGCAAGAATGTTACTTGAAAGTTGACAGCTTTCTCTTCTTTTAGTCTATGGGATTGTTGGACAAAAAAAGCTTGAAAATCAATGGGATAAGGTGAGTATAGCCCTTTCTAAAAGTAACTACTCTGTTTTGTCTTTATGTCTGGGACTTCTAAATAGTGAAGTGAATTTTCTACTGATCAGAGCAAATAGCCTGATACTGAAGTGTTCAAATTAGACAAACTGGCAAAAAAAAAAAGCAGAAAGCTTTCCACTTAAGCTGTTAACTGTGTACGTCAACCTGTACTTAGAAATTGTAGCAATGTGTAATCTAGTGTCTAATTTGGCATCCTGGTTCCTCATCTACCAAACAAAACTGGTATGCAGTTTATGTGACATCTTCTAAGGTTGGTGTGCTGTGCACTGTATGCTGCCTATTGGCAAGGAGCTAGTTTGGTTTTATGCATGCCTGCAGAATAGATGCTAATTCCCGTGAGTTCTTGGAAAAAACAGTTATAAAATCCAGTGTACTCAGGTGCAGGAGGATCGTCTTCTCCATAATTTCATAGAGGGAAGTCGCTGATTGGTTTAATCATGTTTCATAGATTGTCTGGGTTTATGCTACCCTTCTCTTTAGTGAATCTTACTGTTTAGATAACATTGGTGATAGAGCAGGTTTAAATGGCAATTAAAAACATGTTATGTGTAAGATTAGAAACTCTTCAGTTACTCATCTGTATATGCTTTTTTACTGGGAGTTGATATAGTTGTCTGCAGCATTCAGAACACTGAAAATAGTTTCTGCTTTGTAGTATTTCTAACTAAAAATTAAAATGGAATATGTCTAACTTTATTCCTGTAGAGATTTCTCATGGTCACCGGGTGGTAACATAATTGCTTTTTGGGTGCCTGAGGACAAAGATATCCCAGCAAGAGTGACCTTAATGCAACTGCCTGCCAGACAAGAGATCCGTGTGCGGAATTTGTTCAATGTTGTAGATTGTAAACTACACTGGCAGAAGAATGGTGATTACCTGTGTGTGAAGGTGGACAGGACTCCCAAAGGCACACAGGTGCGTACACTGATGCGTTCATAAAACTTGGTTCCTTTCATGCTGACGCTTCATTTTCTTTCAATATTATCTTTCAACATAGCCAGCTTAAATTCTTCAATGGAAAAATAAAAATAGCTTTGACTGCTGAGTTTAAAGCACGTGGAGAGCCAAATGTATGTCATATTTGCATCCAGGATTTGCTTTTAATTTACTGATATGGTGAAGTTAATTATTTTTTTTAAATTAGTGAGTGCTAGGTCTCTTTCCCTGCTCTTGGTAAAATCGGTTGTTGAAGGCATAGGCTGTGCTGCAGAATTTACCATATGTTTTATCTACTTCAGCCTAATTTAAGTCTGAAAAAAAAAAATCCAATCCTTCTGTTATTCTTTAACAGAACAAAAGGATTTAGAGTGTGTTCAGTAATGAGGCATGCACTGTTTATCTGTGTATTAAGAAAAAAATCTTGAGCCTTTGACTGTCATCTTGGGCCAATCTTGTAGCCATCCTTCTATGCCTGGTGATTAAAAAAAAAATTTTCTGTTGCTTCTGTACTGATTAATGAGCTGATGTTGGCCTTTGCAGGGGGTAGTGACCAACTTTGAAATATTCCGAATGAGAGAAAAACAGGTGCCTGTGGATGTGGTGGAAATGAAAGGTAATTCCAACATTCTGATACTTAACAGTTCTATGTTGCCTTTTGGTAGATGGTGTCTTACGTGGCTCCCATCAACGTGTAACATTTGTTGATGATAATTAGGGCACTTACTCTTGGTGGGGACTACGATATTCGTGTTGCAGGGCTTCTCATGTGAGGTGTGGGAAGCCAGTGCTTTCATTGCTATTCATGCTTGTAGCTAACTTAATGACAGGATTGAAAGCGTTTGAAAAGATGAAGGTCTGACTATCTGAAAATACTCTTTAGTGTGAGAAACTTTGGAGCTGTTGGGTCTGTCAGAATGCTTCCCCAGGGTTCTGCACTTGCCTTATCAACCTTTGTTTTTAAAAGCAGTTTTTTATGGCAGAGTTTAACTTCTGGATTCACTTTTCAACACTTACTTTTCTTTGATAACCTCTTGTAATTGAAGCTCTTTATTATAGGTTTGTTTTTTACATAATTTTTACCTCTCTTTATTTTTTGTTACAGAAAGTATCATAGCCTTTGCTTGGGAACCGAATGGAAGCAAGTTTGCTGTGTTGCATGGAGAAACTCCACGAATTTCAGTTTCCTTTTACCACGTTAAAAACAATGGGAAAATAGAACTCATCAGTAAGTAACTGGAAAGATAAGTGAAATGCACATGTTAAGCATTTTGTGCATAGCAAACTTAAACTGTGGCTGGTTGTGGTCGTGTGGCAGTAGGTGCTATACCTGATGTATTTGAGAAACCTAGGTTTCTCTAGCTAAACTATTTCCACTTTAAATCAGTCTAGTATCTGAGAACACGAGGCTTACAAGCTAGAACAACTATGTGGTCTTGGGATGTTTGTGCAAGGCATAACACAGACTGAACTTAATTGGATCTTCTGATCTCACTTTTTTCTGCGGACTTTGGATGGTTTTTTTGCTACTGGACATTGTCTTTAGAAGCCTAGAGCTAAGGACTGTTGTAAAGACTTCATTGCTGGGTTCAGATATGTCTTTTGAGTTACGGTGTATTTACTGCTTATGATCTAACCTATGGGATTGGATTGTAATTATTTTTCTGAATTTCTCCTTTCTTTCCAGAAACGTTTGACAAACAGCAGGCAAACACGATATTCTGGAGTCCTCAAGGTCAATTTGTAGTGTTGGCTGGCCTCAGAAGGTGAGTATTGCACAGGTTACTGAATACCAGACTGCTTTAAAAGGAGGGAAAAAAGGGCTAGATCTCATCGGGAAGTATTTGGTATCTCCACCAATGTTTTAAATCAAAGTTTTGCTATTTAAATGGGAAAAGAAATCTTACTGACTTTGAGAGTCTTTGGAGGAAAGGAGTTACCTTGACTTCTGGTAATCTGACAGTTTGAATCTATTAGGTACTTAACATTATTAAAGCTCACAAGGGTTTTCATTGCTTTATTGAAATCCTGTCCAGTGGCATTACCATGTAACTCTGATAGGGTTTTGTAGAAACAAAGGGAAGACAAAGATGCAAAGAACCAAGCTCAATCATGAAACAGTAACCTTGACTTGATATTTCTGCAACATAAAGAATAATTTTTTCAACAGCTGAGTGGATATTTAGAAACACTTCTTTGGTATTTAATCTCTGACTCTGAACTAATCCACCTGGCTCTTGGAGTAGGTTGTTGTCATGGCCTTGTGCCTTATGGGCAGTACTCTTAGAATGCCCTTACAATGGAGCCGTATTATTTATATACATATGTGTATATGCACACTGCCTATATATACATATCAGAAAAGCTTCATGTTAGAGTAGGTGAAACTTTTTTATTAACCAGCTGGGCAGTATTTGACTCTGTATGTTTCAGAGAAGTAATGCTGCTCATCTGAGAAACCTGTTTTTATTTTTGGACTTATCTTTGTTTCTTAAATATCTTGGCACACTGTTGTTAAACTTCAGGTGTACCTTGGCTGTAATATGTTTTCATCGTGACTTTAGGAATGAATGTAAAACGGGTTAAAGGTCCTTGAACGTTCTAATGGAAGTTTTTTGTTCTTACGTTGATTTTTGGTTATATTTAATCACATTTTCTAGCCACAGGTGCAAGTTATTGGGCTGAGTCTTTCTTGGCTGCTTGCTGAAAAGGTGTGAAACCTGTTTAAAAACAACGAGCTATGCTAGTGTGTAAAACTGTCATTTTTATCTTTGCAGCATGAATGGTGCCTTAGCATTTGTTGATACATCTGATTGCACCATGATGAATATTGCTGAACACTATACAGCTTCAGACGTGGAATGGGATCCGACAGGAAGATACATCGTGACTTCTGTGTCTTGGTGGAGCCATAAGGTACCAGTGCATTCATCTTTCCTTACCCTTGTGGGGATGTTGGCAAGGGCTATTGGTTATGAAGAGAGAATGGACACCTGTCACTTGTCATATGACCTACAACCTGCACCATAGGTTTACACATTAATTTGTAAATATCAGTATTTATTTGGGCTGTAAGCTTTGCTGATTGTTGAAAACTAGTTCTGGCTGAGCTATTCACAGTTCTACAGCGGATGTCCTTCTTCTGAATTTTCATTATATTTCTTAATGTATCTTTAGCTACTGGAGCTTGATGTCCTCTGTGTTGTTTGCATAGAATAACTGCATCTGTTATTACTTTTACATGGTTCCAGCCACTGTGCTGTAATCCTCTTCTGTGCAGATAGAGAATGTGAGACTATGATAGAAGACCTTGCTTAATTTTAAACTTTGAACATCCAGAATATAACTTCATGCAAGGCTTCAGTGGAACAATTGAACTCAATTTTACTGATGAATTTGTCTTGTGCAAGGAAGATGCTAACAAAAAGAGCATTCATTGATTGTCAACAGAACAGTTGTTTTCATTGACTAATGATGCTACTTTTATTACATACAAATGAAAAATCCTTAAAACATATATAGTGAGAACAAGAGTGTTAAATTACAGCTTGCCTTGATGAGATGTTACACCACTCTTTCAGGTGGACAATGCATATTGGTTATGGACCTTCCAAGGACGTCTGCTTCAGAAAAACAATAAGGACAGGTTCTGTCAGCTTCTGTGGAGACCACGACCAGCTACCTTGCTCAGCGAGGATCAGATAAAGGTAGTGTGTTCCACTCAATCCTGTTGGATGTGGGTTTGGGGGGTGTGTGTGTGTGTATACAAACCAGGATTTATCTTCCTTTTCTCGAGAATGAGGCTTGAACTGTTAGAGCTGTAGAATTGCTTTTCTCCCTGAGCTTTTGAGAAACCATGTTGCCATAGTGGACCTCACTTGTGGGAGTGACTAATAAATATTAACTGTTTTTTATGTTTGGAATAGAAACTGTAAACAGTTGTGCTTACAGTTGTGGTATAGTGAAAGGATGTGAAGAGGAACATAACTGAATTTACCTGTCTAGACCTCTGTAATTAAATGCTTGCAGAAATGTTTGTTATCTGTAAGCCAGGAAGAACAAGTAAAATAATAGTGGAGGAAAATTGCCTAGAAAAGCAGTTTTTAAATATACTAAGCATGCTCAAAACTGCCAGAGAAATTCTTATTAGAATGTGATGATTGTGATTGCTAGTCTGACTTCGACCTTAGTTGAAATAAAACTCTGTTCTACAGCAAATTAAGAAGGATCTGAAGAAGTACTCAAAGATCTTTGAGCAGAAGGATCGCCTGAGCCAGTCCAAAGCTTCAAAAGTAAGACAGCTTTTGAAATATAATAACGTGAATGAAGATCTTTTAACCTGTATGATGATGTTGTTGTAGTGGTTATGTATGTTAGATTTCTTCTATGATAAACATCTGTGATCATGTTAATCTGGGTGCTTAGACTTGCTTCCTATGGGTAGCATGCACAGATGCCACACAGCTTTCAGGTTAAGTGGTAATGAATCTGGAGAGGCAGTAGTGATACTTCAGTAAGCAGAAGTATTGAAAGTTTGGGATTCTTAGTAACTTGTATTAGACGCTCTTTAAACAAATGAAGAAAATCTTTAATAACAGGAAAAAAACCCTTATTGAAACAACTTTCACATTACATAAAAGGTTTTATGTCAGTAGAAAGGACTGAAGAAAATTTTCCACGCTATTGTTATGAGAGTTAACAGCTGCTGCTTGCCTCTGTAGGAGCTGGTGGAAAGGAGACGTACGATGATGGAAGAATTCAGAAAGTACCGCAAGATGGCACAAGAGTTGTACATGGAGCAAAGGAATGAGCGCTTAGAGCTTCGGGGAGGTGAGCAGTGCTTGTAAAGACTTGATGTTAGATAGCTACCACTTCTGAGCAAGTAACAACTGTTCTGGTAACTTGTTTTCTTTTTCTCTCTGTTTTCCTGCCAAGGAAAACCTTTTCCGAAGGTTTTGTCCTTGATTTTTATTTTCTTAAATCACAATGAATTTTGATTTATGCGTGGGAGAAAACTGAAAGTGCTGGCTGCCAGACTTGGCTGCCTATGCTTCACATAGCTTCTTTCTGCTTCAAGGCAAGCACTGGTTTGACTTTGGCATAAGAGGTTTGGATGTTGTGTATAACCAAAGAAGTCCTCAAAAAACTCTGTGGTGGGAGGCAGCAATGCCTTGTCTGTCATTTAATGACACTGCACAGAATGTCAGGGATTGGAACGGACCTTGAAAAATCATCTAGTCCGATCCTGCTGCTGGAGCAGGAACGCCTAGATTAACGTGTCCTTGTTATGATTTAAAGCAGCAAATACCTGTTATTTCAGTGCTATTTTAAGAACTGTTCCTAGAAAGGGCATAGAATCATTCTCTTGTTGCTGTGTTTGAGGCATTGTGTTAATCCTTTCTCCATTCCAGGGGTAGACACGGATGAGCTGGACAGCAATGTTGATGACTGGGAGGAGGAGACTGTTGAGTTTTTTATCAATGAAGAAATTATTACCCTTGCAGAACCAGAGTAATCTAATAAACTGTGGTAAGATAGCTTTCAGAAAAGAGAAACTTTACTGTCAACTGCCACTATAAATCAATTAATTTGTTTCAGAGGTTGTCTGCTTGTTGCTTGAATGCATGTGCTGTTCTGAGTTGGTTTGCTTTATGTGGCTGAAGTGAACAAACAAGCTTTCTTAAATACAGTCACAGACTGTCAGATTTATGAGCTGAGCAGATTTATGAGCTGAGTGGAATACTGTCTGTCCTTTTTTTTTTTTTTTACCAGAGTAATCACTGCTGTGACAATTAGGGTCAACTTTTAAACAGAGCTCATTGCAAGCTCTTCTATTTGTCCTACTGGCAGAACTCTAACTTAATATAAGATTTTGAATTTTGCTTTTTGTAAGAATTTCATGCTTGGTGGTATTTGGTGGGGCTTAAATAATATGCTTTAGATTAACTATACTATAACTATCTATCTATATAATAACTATCTATCTATATAACTACAATATAATTCAGTTGGTGTTTAAATATCCATGTTTAATCTATAATTTTTCAGAAATGGTTAGAAATCTGGCAGCAGCACTTTCTCTTGTCTGACTGTCACTGCTTGATGCTGAAACTTTTATTTAATCCAACGATTTTCCAAGTTCTGCTTCACAAATTCATATTGTATCTTTGTGTGCTGAAAACAGATGCTAGTTCTAGCAGCTCCTGTAGGAAATGTGTTCTCTTTAAGGAGCTCTAAATTGTTGTACTTGGGAGAAGAAAGTTTACTGGTGAAGGTACTTACAGGGGACTTGACACAGGAATGTAACCCAGGTTTTCTGTTGTTGAGGACTTCCCTTAAGGAAGGGGAGGCTGGAAGCATGCCTTCTGCAGCTGTTTCTGTGCATATCTGTAGCCTCTGGGTATTTAAGGAGCCAATATAAAATATGGAGCAGTATACTTCTTGTACCTGTAGGAGAAATTAGTGGACTTCATATTTAGAGATTTATTTGAATCTAGCTTATTTATATTCCATATATGGGAGATTTTCTATAGAAGGAGGAGGGAGAAAGTTGCCTAGTTTATGGGTTTAAATATCAATTTAAGAACAGGTGTGAAGCATGTACTTTGTAGCCTTTCACCAACTAGCATCTGTGGTAAGGTTGTTTGTAAAAAGCTCAGCAACTGACTCATCTCTTTTTTTCCTTTTTGCAGCACCACCATAACTTGTGCTGAAAAGAGGTTTGTTCATTTTCAGAAAGTCTACATCAATTTTGGAATTTTTAATCCATATTCTTGCACTCTGGAGGGGTGGATGCACCAGATTTTCTCCATTCTGCCACTGTAGTGCCTTTAAGTCTTGCTGCCTGCTGCAGTGAGATACTGAAAAGGCACTGCTTTTAAATTTTTATTCTTTTTTTTTTTTTAGGGTTCATTTTTCTTTTAAAATCCACTAATACCAGTATTTACTTCCTGGCTCCTGTGCAGTCCTTCCCAACTGGCATTTTTGACTTCCTGCCAGTGAAGGGAGATTCATCAGCCTGCATCTCTTACACACAATGTTTCTGTTTCAGGACTCTTTTTATGTCCCGAGTGCATGGACAGATGTTCACTTTGTTTGGGGAAAAGTCAGCAGATCCATTTTTCGTATGATGTGTTTTAGTGTGCTGAAGCAGCACTACAGTGGGCTATATCCTCCTCCTTTCAGATTGTGAAAGGATGTCTCCCTCAAATTGCTGAATATGGAAATAAAAGCAGACTAATACTAAAACCGGTCTGGCTACGTGTTGTTCATAGGGAATCTTTCCTTAAGTGATCAAATACACCCAGATTAATATGAATGTTAACTGTATTTGCTTTACAGTTGCTTTGGATTGCATTTTCTCAGTTTCATGTGGCTATTCTGTTTTTGTGTTGCTGTGGTTTTGCTTTTTGTTTGTGTTTTTAGTGACATTACAACTCATTATAATTAGCAGGTTAATTTGTCAAGATTAATGGAGTGACTAGAAAATAAATTGGTTTCTTAAACCATTTAGAAACTGATATGAGCCTTGGGAACTCCTGGAATAGTCTCACTTGCTAGTGAATTTGAAAACTATCTAAGAAGTAGTCTTTATCCATATGCCTTAGGCTCCATCTTACATACGTTACTTCATTTCTAAAGCTTTCCCTGTTTAGTGGGGAAAAGTGCACTTAAAGTTGGTGGAGCAACTTTTCAGTATTTGTATCTACGAGCAGAAATTATTTTCTGTATATTAACAGAGCAGTGAAAGACACTGGCCTGCTGCTTTCCCTTTGAGGACTAGAGGAGAACGAGAATATTTCTGTCCTCTTTCCAGGACTGGCCAGTGAGATGGCTAATGTCAGCCCATGGGTGCCTGAGCGAGCTCACTTGATGTCGTGCTTTATCAGATGGATCTGAAGTGAAAGGCAGCAAGTATTCTGCTTCTTGCAAAGGGTACCCCTACCAGCTGTCTGCAGCTAAGGGACGTCAACATTTCTACCAGTCACTTTTCTTTGTCCTTAGGTGAGCTTGCTGTGATCACAAATGCACAAATCTCTCAGCTGATGCTCATGTTCCCATCATCAGGAAGACTCTTCGAAGTTATCGTTCAGTAATGATATTGACCTAAAGTGTCAGCAGGTCATTCTTAAGCTATTGGAATTTTTTTCCTAAAGTTTGTTTTAGTTTCCAGTTTCTGAATTTGTTCATTCATAATCAATATATGCATTATTGAGATAAAACTTAAATCTACAGTGCTTACCAAGCTCATCCTTCATTTGGACTAGAGAAAGTACTTTCTGTCAAAAACAGTGCAGTACTTTTAGCATCACTATTAATGATGTGATGTTTTTAACACCAATTATCTTTGTTAAATAAATTGTTTGGTTGTGAGGAGCTGTCTTCTCAATCATTTTCCAAGTTAAGAATTGAAGAGTTTTCTCCTACCTCCATGCAGCAGATTTTTAATAAGCTGCTGGTCATTTTCAAAGTGAAGTAGTATAATGCTAATTTTAAGTCCTTCTGATGTGCTGCTCTGAAGTGTGGAACATCAGTGAGGAAATAATTAACAAAAAAAAAGCAACAAACCACCTTGACATGGAAGCTTTGGAAGATGACAAGGAGCCCTGACCAGCAATTAAGGGCTCTTCCATCTGTAATTGTCATTTTTGACACTGCTCATTTCGATTGCAGTCTATTCAGTAGTGTTCCTTGATACAGACGCTGATCACAAATCAACAATCAAATAGTTAGGCCCATGGGAGTTAATGGCATTTGAATGTGTTCAGGGTGGTAATGAGTTGAAGCTAATTGTTGCGTTCCTCTGACTCAAAAGTTATGAAAATGCACAGAGCCCACCCTGTGCTCTGAGCCACGCACTGAAGAAAAGTTACTTTGCTGCTGTTTGAACCATTCAAAATTGTCTACTCTGCTCTAGATGTGGAGCTGCATGCAAAAGCCCTCATTAAACTGACAGGTAGCTTACCTTGTTATTGTGGATACGAATTTGGTTGCTATGGAAACTCATTGCCTGTGAGTGGTGGGGTTGTGTAACAAGTGTTTCAGTAATTGCATGCTCTCCAGATAAGACATCACTTATGTGCATTGTGCAGTGTTTTAGAGAGCTGTTAAGGAGATGCTGCTGTATTTTATGAAGGGGAAAACAGACATGGGAAGGTGAAAAGAGTTTTTCAACTCCTACCAGCTGAGACTCCAGGAACAGTTTTTAGGTGAGATTTTTGCATTGGTGATCTTCTCTGGTGACCCTTCTTCAGGCGTGCAGGTTTGGAATCAGGTCTGTGCAGCTGTGTGCCTCCAAAGTGATTTGGGGCCAAGGCAGTGCTTGGATTCTGCCTGATTGAGCTGGCAGTTAATTGCTGCTCTGTAATTGCTCTAGCCCTGCAATGAATTCCATGCAAGCAGCTTTTGCTGAACCCCTGGGACGTGCACAGTTCAGGGCCAACTTGCTCTGATCTGCTCCAGCAGGCTCATAATGATCGCTACCTGGGATTAAATGAAATGGGTACTTAGTGAAATGCAATTCTCTTCTTTGCCATGGGTAACTTTGATCAGCGTTTTGGGAACACTGGCTGAACCCAGGGGCATGCTCAGCTCTGCAGCTGCTGGCAGTGCAGTCCCAGACCTCTGGAGGCTCCTGCTGACAGCAGCAATGGCATTGCTGAGCTCATTGCCTTTGTCAGTCAGCGCGAATCTGACTGTGTGAGAGGCAGAAGTGGGGGAGAATTAACTGGATTAAACTTGATAAACTGCTATAAACTCTCCAGGCTCCAATCTTAAGGCCCTAAGATCAATGAGTGGGTCAGGCCTAGGGTGAAGTGGTTGCTGCTGGTGTTATGGGTAAGACTGGGTACACATAAGCCCTGAGGCTCTGTCACTCGTGCACTTCAGCTCTCCTGTGTTTTCCCACGAATGCTTACTTTCAGATCCTGCAAAACTCCTGGCCTTGCTGTGACATGTGCAGCTCTGTGCAAATCATGCTTCCTTTCACCAATTCTGCATTCTTCACCTCTTGCCCTTCTTCTAAGAGACAAGGATAGCAGAAGTTCTTGGCCTGTCTTTTGCCCGTCACTGCATCTGTTCACATATTTTTATTGTGCTCTTATTATTTGCCTTCTTTTCCTATGTAAATCACATTGTTTTCTATCTTATTTCAGCTGATCTTTCTTTGAACCCTTTCTGAATATATGCTAATTTTGCAATATTTCATTTAAATGCAGTGTTCGAATGATGGCAGCTCTCAGAGGCAGAGAGCAGGACTCTCTCTCGTTCCTCCTTATGGCTTATCTTACAAATGTGTTTTTGTTCAGCACCTTACAGGGGAATTGTCTTTTTGCTTTTTTTTTTTTGAGTCATTAACCACAGCTTTATTTTTATACAGATTATTCAGACTTGCACCATCTGCCCTGAGATCTGTTTTCTCTAATAGATATCTGGGAAAGAAACGATCATTTTTAGTGTCAATAAATTTCATCCGTGAGATGAGTCTTCCTTAATAACACAACTAATATTATGAAAGGAAATTAATTGACTGGGCAGAAGTACTGAGATTTCTTGATGTGTTTTGGGTTGCATCTTGTTCTCTGCTATTTTTACTCCTAGTGTAACTTATTTAGGGCTGCTCTTATCTGCTTATTGATCCTAAATCAAAACCTGCTCTGTTGATGCCTTGTCGTGTTTTAAGGCTTCTGCAGTAGCAGAAGATTGATGTCTCACCAGCAGTGTGTTCTCAAAGCAAGGTGCTAGCCCCAGATTGCTGTTTAATCCATATCAAAGCAGCCCTTCAAGCAGCTGGTAAAGAAGTATTTTGGCACATGTGAGTAAAACCTGGATATTGCAAGGGCTGAATCAAAGAGGTCTGAAAGAGTCACAGACCAAACTTTGGAAGAAACCAGGCTGAGCTCCTTGCCAAGCACTGCTCCTGGTTTTTGTGCCTTCATGTGCATAGGGCTGTGAACGCCCTTGGGCTGGCACCCATTGCTCTTAAGCACAAACTTGGGCATCCCTTTTGCTGCTTTGGGGTTGCTTCCATATTTATAGATGAGTAAAAACCAAAGAAGAATAAGGAGTTGAAAACTTGCGGATCAAAACTAGAGGTACTTGTTAGGATATGCAAGTAAATGAAGAGAGAGATCAAAGTATTGATGTTTCTTATGTGTCCCAGACACTTAGCTCTTTGCCATGCTTGGCACACCAATGCAGTAAATGTAGGTCCGAGTGATGGTTGATTTATTTCTCTAATTGTTTATCTGATGACCTGTTTATCTGAGAGATGGTAAGAGTTGCTTCCCTCAAGGTTTGAATGCCTCCTGAGCCCTGTCAGTGGAGGAAGAAGGATACCCTTTACACTGTAATTATATACTGTAATAATTATATACCAAAATAGATCCTAAGGGACTGAGAAGAAACAGAACCAGTCCGTAACTTGATGCAATTCCTGTTCCCCTCTTCCCCCCCCCCCCCCCCCCCCCCTCCTTTGTTGTTTTTTTTTCCCCTAGTAAGAGCTGCAATGGAATGACAAATCAGTCCTTGAGCAATGCAGAAATTTCCCTTCTTGCCTGCATGAGGATGAGTTGGATGCAGTGTTGCCATGGCCCCTGCACTGACCCAATACCATTTCCCATGCATCTTGCACCAGCTGCTAGTTTTCAAGCTAGTATTTGTGACTTCACTCACAGTATTTTGTGCCTGTAGCTTGCTTCTCAAAAGCAATTCAGATATATCCATTTTCTTTCATGGGAAATTCTAGTGTAGCACCCTCATAAGACGTGTTTTTGGAGCCCTGCTGGCACTTTCAATAGAAAGGATAAGGTCAGGGAGGGAATTTACTCCTTTCTTCAGCAGATACAAAGAATAAACAGAGCATTCCATGTTCAGAGTCCAAGGAAATAATCAAAAGTAAAGAGAGTGTCTCTGTGCATCATCTTTATCCTGCTTGGAACACTTGTCTGGGGTTTTGTGTGGGCTCTGCCATGCAGTCAATGTACCAGTCCTTCCTATAAACTCACAGCCTGGGAGTGTTTTCATCCCTTCTGTAAGGTTTGGCTGAAATTGACCAATAAATTTAGGTGTTGCTGGGGCAGCAGGAATTGTAACTGAGAGCGATGGTGCTGTTGTAAGTTTTCTCTCCCCTAGGAAATCAAAAAGATCTCCTGCACACTTCTTGCTGCCCTGGTTATTTTGTGGATTCTTTACAGCTCTGTTTATGAACCTTACCTCAGGCCTTGGTGCTGAGTTACTGCTGTTGCTGCCTGACAGATGTGTTTTCCAGATGATGACGAGGAGGAGAAAGGATAAAGAGAAACTGAAGGTTTCTATTGTGGGCAGAATTGAGAAGCTGCCAGTGTTTTTGTGGGAATTGTGATTTACTTGCAAAAATTCTTCTATTTTAGAAAGTTAATTATTTATTGATCTTGCTGCTGATGGAAAGAGGGCCTAACGAATGGTCTTTTACCAGCATGTCCTTCACTCCTAATGGATTCTCTACTAGAGTCCCAATGACTGACTTGCAGGGGCTCAGCCCTGAGCAGTCCCCATCGCCTCCATTCTAACCACAGCAAAGCTGCCTCCATCTCTCCAGGACTCATTAGGGGTAACAACAGCACTCTTCTGATTGCAACATCAGCCTGGACAGATTCTCCTTTGAAGAATCTTGAATGCCCCTGAGCTATGTTTATCAAGCAAAACACATCAAGACAAGGAAATGAGGAAACAAGTCACAAGGCTAGTGGTTAATGTTTAAAAGCAATGTGGAAGTGTGGGATGTAGTGGATGGAAGGAGAGGAAACTTCAGGAGGTGTAGAATGGAGACTGCGTGTGTGATACAAAGTGGTAAAAGAAGAGCAGATGAAGAAGAGTTGAAAGCAGTGTGAGGTTGGTGGATGAGAAGAGGAATACGAGGGGCAAGACAAGAGGGCGGATTAATGGAAAGGCAGAGGGTGAGGTGTCTGGTATGGATTGGGGTGCAGAACATCAGGAATGATGGATGGAAGGCAGTGGTTTGGAGGGCAACGTATGTGGAATGCCCCAGTAGGGATTCCTTGTCCTGAAGAGAATTAGGGTCGTGCAGGAAGGAGAAATAAAAGGAGAAAGTGAGGCGAAGGAAGATGAACAATGATCTATGGTAGCATTTTCACTCTTTGTGGACCCCTCAGTGCTTTCCTTGTGGACGTGAGGTCCCTCGCCTCTCTGTTTCCTTCTGGGAATTTCCCAGAATTTGATCAGGGACAACACAACCTTTTTGCCATCTTCCCCTACCTTAAAATGTGATAATTTTCACAAACGTGCCCCTGAAAAGAGCTTTGATATTGAGGAGTGGCGTTGGCTGTATGAAATCCTGACTCTCAGAGCAGTGGCAGAGTCCATAGCTTGGGTCATCATGGGCTGTGATGCTGTTTGGACACAGAGCTCTGCTTTATGGCTCATTACACTTCATTAAGGAGAGAGGCAGGGTGAAACTTTGAAAACATTGATTGTTCTGCCCTGCGGATTGTTTCTTTTGTCAGTGAATCTGGCAAGGAATGAAACAGAAATAGTCAACAATATAGTCAATAGTCAACAATAGTTCTCTAACAGATGAGGTGTGAGGCCCCTGCTCCCAATACCCACAGAAGTGGGTTCAGGAGGAGCATGCCTTAGTGTGCATTTTAGCTTCTGTGTTGCTGAAAAGCAGTGGGGAATAGAAGCTTACATTTTCTACATGACTTTTTCTACCCTACTTCTTCTGTTCCGTGTGCGTTAGGTATTAGTTTCACTTGAAGACAAACAAGGTGTTAAGAGTGTGTGAGAGAAGAGGAAACCCTCATTTTCCCAGCAGAGCTCTCCTACAAGATGAAACACCACCTTTTTCCCAGGGCACGTGTGTGGATGCCAGCCATATCCAGCAGGTTCCCTGACCATTAGATCCACGTGGAAAAGCCTGAAAAATACCTTTGCCTTTCTTCCCTGCTGTTCCTGTGTGTTGCTGTGGAGCCGAGAGGTGCGATGCGCTCCTGGAATGCTCTTTGGGTGAGCAGATGTTTGGCTGTGGAAGCAGCCAGAGCCTGCTGCAAGCTCTCTTCCAGGTGGCAAGCATTGCAGGTCTGACTGCAGCCAGGAGAAGCAGTGTGGTGATACGTGAAGACCTTGATAAGAGCCAGCCTGGATGCTAACTACGGGAATGAGGCTTTTCTCTCAGGAACGTACAACTCCAGCCAGCAGACTTCTCTATTGTTCTTTTTCCAGCTTTCAAATATGTTTCAAATAAAGTCGTTCTGGTCATTCCATTGAACAATGACTTCGTGCCAAAGCAGAACTGACTGCTCTCCTGGGTCTGCCAAGAAGCATCTAAAGCTGACATTCTCAGGTAGGTTCACACATTCCTCACGTGGATTGAGACCATTTTTCCAGCTGCAGCACTTGCAAAAAATCCCATGTGCTCTGTCTGACTTGCTGTGACACTGGGATCACCTCCATCCCTCTGTGCCTCCTGCTTTGCAACCTGGCAGGAAGATGAGAGGTAGTTCAGTGCAGGGACAAGGAAGCTTAAATCCTGTTTATTTGTAAAATATCTCAAACTCCTGTGCTGGGATGCGATACAAGCACGTGAATGGGCACAATAATGTAACCAGTTTTACTTATTATAACCAGTTTTACTTATTAAATAGGAAGAGGTGCAACTGCGAAGCAGAGAGATCAGGAAAACTTGTTCCTTGGGTGGGCTCTCACATAAACGAAGATACAAAAAAAAAGGCAGATAAAATAAGCACAGTGCGTCTGTAAAACAAACCTGGGCCAACACCGCTTAAGCCAAGCATCTATTTACAAAACCTCACGTGGCCTGCAGGCACCGAAGGAGCAAAAGTGAGGGAAAACTGGAGTTCTCCGAGTGCATACATCTCCACTGCATGCCTTCGGGCTGAATCACCATGAAAAGTTGCAGTGTTCAGAGCTATTTAAAGCAAGGACTGGAGTCTGATGCGCTGCTTTGAGGCTGCGTCTCTGCAGGGAGGCTGTCACGAGTTGGACCATTGGCCACAGCCGCTGTGAGGGGCGCAGGGCCGAGCGAGGCACCCATTTCCCTGCCTGTAAAACCTACGCTTTAAACTGATGTTAAGAAACGTGAAACCTGGGGGCTGGGAGCTCAGAAGCGGGGTGTGGAAGTACTGCTTGCAGCTCCGCGAGCTGCTGGAAGGGAGGCTGCAGCCCACGGCTCGCAGCCACCTCCCGCTCCTCTTCTGAGGACTTCTACTTGATCTCTACGAGTAGGAAACGGAATTTAAAGCACGCTGTGCTCTTCGAGCAGCGGCTTTAGGCTGTGCTGTGTCAGCAGCTACGTTCTGCTCCTGCCTACTGGGTCAGACCCCCGAAGGCCGTGCCGTTTCCCTCCTAAACCACCAGGATAACGGCCGGTTCCGCGATGCCCGAGCTCCGCTCCCGCGGGGGCTGAGCGCCGGCCGCGGCTCCGAACGGCGGAACCGACGTCCGGCCGCGATCGCGCCCCGCGCCGGGCCGCCCGCCGACGGGCGGAGCAGCGCCTGCGCCACGGCCCCGCCGAGCTGCCCGTGCCGGCGTCTCGCGAGAGGCGGCAGCAGCGGGGGGCGGCGGGACGGGACGGGACGAGCGGCCGGGGGGGGGGG
>JAPSGF010000014.1:5307385-5394297 GCA_035772895.1 Perdix hodgsoniae
AGCGCGGCGCGGGGCCGCCCACGGCGGGGCGGGGCGGGGCGGGGCCGGCGGCCGCGGGTGGCAGCCGAGCGGCTATCGGCGGGAGCGGCCCTTCGCCGAGGACAGCCGGCGGGAGCGGCCGCCGCTTCGCTCCGTTGCCGGGCAGCCGGGCCGGGGGCCGAGGAAGGCGGCGGTCCCGAGGGCGGCCGGGACCTCCCGGTGGCAGCAGGTAACGGCAGCGCCGCCGTGCCCGCGTCCGCCCTGCGCCCGCGGGGCGCTGCTCGGGGGCTTCAGCGCCGTCCGTCCCGGCGGGGCGGCGGATGAGCGCGGCGGTGCGCGGCCGCCGGCTTTTCCCCTCGGGCTGGGGGCGGTGGGCCTTTGAGCGACCCGTCGGGTGGGGTCTGCGGAGCTGCGTGTGCGCTTTCCGTGCCGCTCTGGGGCTCGAAGCCGGCAAGCGCTGAGCGGGCGGGGAGGTTTCCGTCCCCGCGAGGTGCGCGGCTCCGAGCAGCCGAGCCATCGCTGCGGAGCGGGGGCAGCCCGCACCGCGACGGGTGCCTTTAAAACTTGAAAGGCAGAACTTCAGACGGAGCTCGAGCTGCGAGGCTGCTCTCAAATAAGGCACCTCCGAGGCGAACGCAGCCGGCGGGGCGCTGATTTGGTGCCTTTTGGAGCCGATGCGCCAAAGGTTCCAGGTTTGCGTTGGCTGCGGGTGCCGGGAGCTGCGATCTTCTGTGCTCGTACGGCCAGGAGCGCTCGGAGCTCTGGGGGGAGGTCGGGAGCGAGCAGAGGCGCTGCCTTGGGCTGGGTCCTCCTGGAGGCATTGGGAATGGGCTTATCGGGGAGACCTCCTAGGATGGGTGTTAAGAGAGAGGAGCCCGGCGCTGCCACGGCTGTACAAACCCGCCTTTGTGGTGGCATAGCTGTGTCCATCAAGATGCTCATTTATTTATTTATTTATTTATTTTCATTTACACCCTGCGTTCATGTGACACAGTAAATGCTGAACGTTGTTACCGAGGTTACAACTTCCCTGCTCTACACTGGGTTTTGGTAGAGCTTAGGAGAAGCAACGTATTGAACCACGGACAAAAGCGAAGTTTGTTCTGGTTGTCGGTGCGTTGGCTGTTGGCTGTGGATGAGGGGGGTTTGTTCCCCTACACTTGCAGAGGTTCGTGTTTGGTTTGACTGCCCTGCAGCCTGTGGCTCCCTGAGCCTCACCTGCAGCAGGTGTGCTCCTCTGCCACGTGGGTGAAGAAAGCGGCGTGGGTTGCGGGGTGGCTGCTGGTGAATCGAGTTGCCACAAGGGCAAGCGTTGGTTTGAGTTTATTTCCTGTGCATTTTAAAAAGTTCTTATTCCGCTGCTTTCCACCTTGAGAAGCAAAGGCTGAACGAGATGTGTGATGTCAAGCAGGTTGTGCAGCAGGTGAGCTGATGTTTGGTGCCTGGGCTGCCTCTGCGTCCCCAGAGGGAGCCAGGAGCAAACCTGGGAGGATGCAAAGCGAGGAGGAACGCGAGCTGCACTGAAACCTTTGGAGGCACAGTGCTGTGAACAGTGGGGTATATCCACTGTGTCCAGCATGGATCTGTACGTGAGTTCTTATTTTCTGTAGACCTGCCAGCAAAGGAACAAGCAGAGCTGGAGTTACTTTGTGCCATGAGAGAACATCACTGCACAGATGTGTTGTAGAGAGGACAGGAAGAAAGAGACAGGAGTTGCTTAAGCTGATGCTTGCCCTCAGAACAAACGGTTGTGAACTGGCTGCAAAGTGCAAGTAGGGTTTCCAAATCGCCGAGGAGCCAGATCTGCAATAGCTTTTGCAATAAGTGCTGGGGGAGGCCTCCCCTTCATTTCTGGTTTAAGTGGATTTTGAACTATCTGGAGAGATGGTTATTTGAGGTGGTACCTTGTGAAGGAGGGGATGGGAGCGGTGACTTTGCATCTCGGTGTCTGTCATGACTGAGGCTGGGAGAAAAGCCATTGGTTTGCCCCCAGGCAAAGTTCAGGTTGGAGATAATCCCGTGACGGCTGTTCAGGAGGCTGTGTAGGATGATTATAGCACTTGGTCCATTTCCCAGTTTGCCGGCATCGTGTCACAGAAGCAGCTTTGTATGGATCCTGGTGCACATTCTTGTTGGCTGGTGACTTTGGTTTAAACTTGAATGTAAATTCTTGGCTTCTCCTGGAGGTTTTCCTCTTGATTCTGGCAAGGGGAGAATGAAGGCACATTCCCTCTGATGTGCTCAGAGACCTCTAATTTGTGCTTTCAGCCTGGCATCCTTTATGAAGTGCTCAGAAAGAGGATGTATCATAGTCAATAGAGTAACTCTGTGTTCTGCGGCAGCTTTCTCAGGAGAAGAAATTAAGTTGCACTACTGTTCTTTTCCAGGGTTCCTCTCAGTCGCTGACAGAGTCAATGGGAGCGGAGTCATTTCAATTCTGTGCTGCTCTCTGCTGTGTGACTTGGGAAAGCCAAATGCTGTGGCTGTGCGCTGTGTCCTGGAAAGCAGGCACAAACCCCTGGGCTTCTGGAGGGAGCGATGTGAGCAGGGTGGCTCTAACGAGGAGCATCCTTCCATCTACCCAGAGGAATGTGTGTGCAGGCCGTGCCACACACAGTGCTGGGCTTCTTCTGTTGGTGCTGAGAGCATAATCTGTCTGCACTGGGTGGGACAGCTCTGTAAAAATGCTGGCAGGCTGCTGTGCAGTCTGTGGGAGCTGCTGGGCATGGGGAGATGGCAAGAAAGGATGGATGCTCTTTGCAGCTTTCCAGACTTACTGCATTCCAACCACCCTGAAACCCAGCATGCTAGGGATTGTGTACGCAGCAGGCGCCGTATTCATCCAGAATAGGAAGCATTCCCTGTCCTGAACAGCTAACTGTCTCAAAAGCAAGAACAGATTGAGGCAAAATGTACAACCAGAGATGTGCCAAGCAGTAGGCTTGGCAGCATCGCTCCATTATCTTCTGTTGTTGGGCTGAGATGTTGGCCTGGAGTGCTGATGCACATATGTAATTTTCCCCTTCCTTAACTCCATGCTCATCTCTGGGTGCTGCTTCTTAGTTTTGCTCCATCCTGATCCTAAATGAGCTAAACCTAGAGAATTACTGCTGAGAAGTACCTTGCTCTGCAGAGTGCTGTGCGTTGTGTCTGCATGGTTCTTCCAGCTCCTTTTGAGGTGTAGGATAAGAGCCTGACTCCAAGGAGCACAGCTGTTGGCGTTGCATTGTGATGCCATGCATGCTGATGCTACAGCTATGCTGAATTTCTGGCTCTCCCTACCTCCATAATGCAAATAAATATGGTGGAAAAATCCCAAACCCACAGTTTTGCATTTTGGGACAACCTGGGCTAATACTTTGATATTGTTCCTTTCATTAGTAAATTTTGGTCTAATACTTTTGGTCTAGTGTTTGAAATCAGGACTTTGCTTGTTAAAATCTGGCGTGTCTGAGGCATAAACACGGCCACATAGGTGGCTCTTCAGACAAGTGACTCAATTTAAGGCTTCTGTAGCTTTCAAAGGTGCTGAGCACGTTGCCCATAGGAAGCAAAATGCCTCAGTACTTCTGCATATCCGGACTCTGGGGTTCTTTGCATCCATATACAGCATAGGGTTGGTGCTGCCCAAGAACTGTGTGAACTGAACTGGCTAGGGAATAATCTTTCCAAGAATGTGGGGTGCCCACTTTTGTGCTTGGCTTTTGATTCTAACCCTCGCAGATAGTCTGTGTGATACAGCAGGCCTTGAATTCTCTCACAAAATATCATAGAGCTGCTCCTCAATTTACTGCATTGTTCTGCCACTACTGTCAGTCTTTGCTCCTCAATTCTGGGGTGTTTTAGGACTGCTGGGGCTGTTGAACCTCACACCTGCTGGTGAGGAGTGAACATCTTGGTGTTCATCTGAAGGCCACATGAAGGAATCTCTGCACCCTCCAGGAAGGATCATGGAACAGTGATTTCTCACCTGCCTTTGGAGTCTGGGAGCTGTTAGGGGTGATGCTGACAGAAATGTTGTGTTAAGCTGGGAGAGAGTTTCTGACTTGCACACAGTCCAGAAGCGGACAGAGATCTACCAGAGCATCCTTAATCTCAGTAGCAATTTGGTTAAAAATTATCATTCTTTCAAGTTTTTATTGACCGTTGGCTGTTATCAGGGTTGTGTCCCTGTGGGTTTTCACAGGAAAACTGTCTGTGTAATTGCTGCCCTTGACAAAATGAAGTGGTTACCCAGTAAGGTGGTGGAGGTGACATCCTCTGGGTACCTTCACACCGATTAGATGAAACAATGCGTTCAGTCGGTGACGTTCTGTCAACACGAGCTTTCTTTAGCCACTGAGGCAATGTGCCTACGTGTTTATAACTCTGATAAGGCTTTTGTTTTTAGCACAGCGGCTCAGAGTGTCTTTATGGGCGAGATGAGACCGCAGTGTGATCCCAAAAGCTGAAGTCGTGGATCGAGCCCTCTTGCTTGGTGTGTTAGATGTGCTTAAAAATCAAGGAGGTCTGCAAGGCAGTTGGTTCTGCGTACTTTTTGTGTATAGTTCTAGATTTTTAATACTCCTACACTTCCCTCTGATAACTCGAGGCCTGAAATGTTAATATTTTTTTTGTTTGTTTGTTTCTAAATGGAACCAGAACTCCTGATGAAATCGTGTGATTCAGGAAGCTGGAGATTGATGAACAAACCTTGGTTGCTATGGAAATGAGTAAACTTGTAACATGTTATGTCTCCTTTTGGACAGAAAGTCAGAGCTTTCAACTGAATTCCAGGCTAGCCTCTAAGAGCCCAAATGTCCACTCCTGACAGCATCCCCTGATTCATAGGACGAGTGCAGCTTTTCCTCCTCGAGGAGAGGAGCTAGTGAGAGCTGGAGCAGAAGCTGAAGGCTATGGTCTGTCCCTGGGATACTTTGAGATCTGATGACCCCATCAGTTGCAGAATCAGATGCTATTAAAACTGCCAAGGGAGGGCCAACAGGAGGGAAGGTCAGGCTTTGTCTGCAAGAGAATTGGTGCTGCTCTGTGTAGTCGTTGTAGGTGCTTGGGCAGCACACAGCTCTTCCTGTGCAGTACTGTGCAGAGCCTTGATCATGCAAGGTCACTGTCTCTAAATCAGAGTAGTTAAGAGATTGACTAACTTTATTTCTGGTTCCTTTCCAGGCTCATGGTCTGCAGCACCATGCAGGATCCCAGCCCTTGCTCTGCAAGCCAGAGGTGAATCCATGGGAAGGCCAGCTGTTGTGGTAACTGTCAGGATGACCAAAGCACGGCTCCTCCGTCTGTCTGTGGTGCTGGTCTCCATCTTCATGATCCTCCTGATCATCGTCTACTGGGACAACGTGGGAACAGCTCACTTCTACCTGCATACATCCTTTTCCAGGCCTCATTCCCCAGAGGCCATCCCCGGTATCACTGCAGGTGGGGACTGGGAAGCCTTGCCAGAGGTAGATGAGTTTTTAGCAAAGCTGCTTAGTTCAAGCCTGAAACAGAACAGCTCTACTTCCCGAAAGACAGAGCAGCTGCTCGTCCAGGGCTCCAACAAGCCTGTGGTGAGCAATTTGGAGGAGAACATACGGGGCTATGACTGGTCAACGCACAATGCCAGAAACAGCTTGGACCAAGAGAAGCTGCAGATAGAGAGGCAGAGAACACTGCGGGAGTTTTGTGCCAATTCCAGCTTTGCCTTCCCCACCAAAGAGCGCTCCTTTGATGACATCCCAAACTACGAACTCAATCACCTGATTGTGGATGACCGCCACGGCATCATCTACTGCTACGTCCCCAAGGTTGCCTGCACCAACTGGAAACGGGTGATGATTGTGCTGAGCGAGAGCCTGCTGGACCAAGGGGTCCCATACCGGAACCCTCTGGACATCCCACGGGAGCACGTCCACAATACCAGCACCCACTTGACTTTCAACAAATTCTGGCGTCGGTACGGGAAATTCTCCCGGCACCTCATGAAGATCAAACTGAAGAAGTACACAAAGTTCCTCTTTGTGAGAGACCCTTTTGTCCGCCTCATCTCTGCCTTTCGCAGCAAATTTGAGCTGGAGAACGAGGAGTTCTACCGGCGTTTTGCCATCCCCATGCTAAAGCTGTACTCCAACCATACCAACCTCCCCACCTCTGTTAGCGAGGCCTTCGGGGCGGGCCTCAAAGTCTCCTTTTCTGACTTCATCCAGTACTTACTGGATCCCAGGACAGAGAAGATGGCCCCTTTCAACGAGCACTGGCGGCAGGTGTACCGGCTGTGCCACCCGTGCCAGATAGACTATGATTTCATTGGGAAGCTGGAGACGCTGGATGAGGATGCTGCTTATCTCTTGCAGCTCCTCAAAGTGGACCGGCTGCTCCGCTTCCCCCCCAGCTACCGGAACAGGACTGCCAGCAGCTGGGAGGATGACTGGTTTGCTAAAATCCCCTTGGCTTGGAGGCAGCAGCTCTACAAGCTGTATGAGGCAGACTTTGTGCTGTTTGGCTACCCCAAGCCAGAAAACTTGCTTAAAGACTAAAAGTGATTGGGCTGTGGGTGTGGGAGGGAACATCTGAAATACCAAAAATGTTTAAAGCCTCCTCATTTTTTGCTTTTACCTCCCATCCCCATAAAGGTTGGTACAATGGAATATATTTTTTCTACTGCTTCCCCTTCCATTTTTGCAGTAATGCCAAGTTTGGGGTATTTCCATCCAGCTGTGCATATGGAAAAAATGCCAGTATTTTTATCATCGTTTTCTGGGTTTCCTTTTTTTTTTTTTTAATGTCCCCATGTTTTGCAGTGGGTCACTGCCCATGGTCACCCTGCCAGCTGTGTCCTTCAGTAGCTTTTTATTAATACATTTTTTTAAAATTAATATATTTAAGATATTTAATACGAAGCGTGTGTTGTGGCAAAGGAAAGGAAGGAATAAAAAAAAAAAAAAAAAGAAGTGAAAGAAAAACCTAAAAAGTGCTGATGCATTTGCCTCTGTGTGTCGTCTCAAGGCTGTTTGTGATGTTGCAGGGCACTCGAATGAATGCTGGGAGCCCAGCAGATGGGTCAGTCAGTGCCCGAGCACCCGTGCTGCGGTGAGGCATGCAGCTCACAGCCAGGATCACAGGAGGGAAGTGGTTGAGGCCCATGGGGGTGATTCAGGATGTGCAGATGGCCAGCCCAGAACCTCTACACTGCTTGCACTTCCAGCAGCGTGCTGGAGGAGCTGTGCTGTACAGAACGCTGCATTTGCTCAGCCTTTGCTGTATCTCCTGTGCCCTGGTGTCTGCTGTGCTCTGCACAGGTCACTTGCAGCAGTGGGGATATAGCACAACTCTCAGTGCTTTAGGGTGTGGGTATTTACCCCTGGGTGAAGAAGAGCTGGAAGATTTCTTTCAGTTGGTGTGTGTCGAGGTGATCTCTGAATTCATCTGCTTTCGGAGTGCCAGCCACAGCTCGTGACGCTGTGCCCTCATCTGCTGCATTCCTGTTTGTAGCAACTGTCTGATGCAGATTTAATCACCTGCCTGGCTGGGCGCTGCTGCAGCCCGCTGTGCTCAGTGCCTGCGGGCTGCTTCCCAAAGGATGCAGCTTTTGGAGACAGGCTTTGTGTCTCATCAGCTGAATCTGCTTCTCTCTGAATTACTCTGTGATCAGGCAGAGGACTGAAATGCTTGATTACTTTCCTGAGTTGTGAAAACGATAAAGCTCCAGGCCTCGGGAAGCAGCCTTGTGTTCTGGGCAGCTTGGAGCTGGCCTCCTTGTTTCGCTCATAGACCAGCAGGAGGTGTGATGTTCCCCCTCCATCTCCTCGCTTCTCCAGCCTCTGTACACGTGTGTTGTCTCAGCACTGTGTGCTCCTCATGGTGAATGTGCTGCACCGAGCTTTTTAATCTTTAAGTGAAAGATAATAGCTAGTAGTTATGCTAGGAGCAAAGAATTGTATTCACAGCACCCTCCTGTAATTTCTGCAGAGATATTTGCAGTTTAAATGAGCCTGAAGCCATGATCTGATTTTTAGTGCTTAGATCTTCACAGCTTGGGGAAAAAGGAAGTGCTTGTTTATGAGTCATTATTTAAAACTAATAATAGAAAAGTGTTGATCTCTTCAATTTATTTTTTCAATTACAAGCTAATTGCTGCAAAACAGAAAGATGTTGAGACTCTCGTCTGCTGTAATGAGTAATCCCGGGAGTCTGTTGGTTCCTGCAATATTTACATTTCTTCAGGGTGGGTTCATCCCGCTCTTCAAAGTGACAGCGTGGATGTTTTCGGCTGTTGTCTTTACAATGTGTTTGTTTTTTGCTTTTTGTTTTTTTTTTTTTCCTCCCTCTTCTAATTTCCATTTAATTGATGTTTAGTATTTGCAGACGTGGGCAGCTGGGGACGCAGCGCAGATGTGCTGATGAGCACCGCATCACCCGAGCTGTGCAAACTTCCTCCCAGCTGCTTCCCCTGCACCTCTTGACCAAATCCTGCCCCTCTGAACTGTGTTCAGTTGCAGGGCCTCTGTGCTGCTCATCCTGCAAACCGGCTGCAGCTGCATCCTCACCTACACCACCCCACGAGCCACGGCTGCAGCTTGTCCCAGGCAGAGCATATTTCATGGCTTCACCCTCAGGAGAGCTCGAGTGGTAAGGGTGGTGGTGAGAGAGGGCTGCCACCCTGTCAAGCCCAGCCTGCGTTTGCTTTAAGCCATTTCAATGTCTGCAAACCCATATCCAGCCACAGCCATTCTCCTAAGTGCCTGCAGAGAGGAGCAGTGATGCTCACATGGAGAGGGCTTGCTCTGCTGCTCTTCCCCATAGCCTGCTCCTTGCTGCTTCCTCCTTTTGAAGCCTTCCTCCCCACCCTCCCACTGCTGTGAATGTATTGTGAAGGAGTCAAAGGCAACCCAGGCTGCTCTGAGCTTTGTGGTGAGGCCACTGGGGGGACTGGGGCAGAGCCTCCAGCTTTAGGAATGTGCTTTTTTCTTTTCTTTTTCTGTGGGTTTCATGCTCTGTTCTGATGATGTAAAAGAGTACATGGGGAGGGGGAGAGAAGGACAAAGGGTTTCAACCAGCCATGCTTCCTCCCCCCAGTTTTCTGAAGGAGCTGGAATTCAGTATTTGTCAATGGCAGAATGACTGGCGAGGGGAGGCAGAGTGCATGCTGGCCTGAAGTCAGAAGAGAGCTAAAAATTGTGGGTTTAGATGGTTGTGATGCTAGTGCTGATTCTGTAAGAGGTAGAAAAATGCTTTGAAGTGGCCTATTTGTGTCTAAATAAACCTGGCTCTGTTGTTTCATACTCTGCCTGCAAAAAATTACGTCCTGTTCTCCCTCTGGCTTGCTTTTGACCACTTGGCCAAAGCCAGCCTGCTGCCCAATGAGGCAGAACCGATGTGTGGATGCAAAAATATCCAGGGGTTTGACTGAAATGTTTCCAGGTGGAACTGAGACCAGCTTTAGTGCTTGCTCAGCATCGCAGTCAAAGTCTTTTGCAGCCGTGTGACAGACGTCCCTCACTCACTGCTATGGCACAAGATATGCAACCCAGGCCTGCAGCCCCCTTGTGCTCCAGGGAAGGGCTGTCAGACTTCAGAGCTCTTTGCTTTCTGAGCAGTGGCACAGCTTTGCCAGGGTATGGGGTGTCCTCAACCATGTGGGTTCCTTCGAATCTCAGTCATTTTTTGCTTTAGCCCTTTCACTCATTTCTGGTGACAAAACTGTAGAGCCACCAAGCGTGGACAAATCACCACGGAGTAAAAAGTTGCCCTCGGATCATGCTTGAAGGCTTTTGGCTGTGTGCTTTGAATCCCTCCAGGTGGCACCGGGCGGGTGGAGGGTAGGGGATGAATGGCAGCATTGAAGGGGTGACGAAGAAAAGCCAGCTTGTTCCTCCTTATGTAAGCTGGAGCACGGGGAAGGCCGGTGACTTGGCAGGGCTGTGTGTGGCCGTGGTGCTGAGCAGTGCCAGGAAGGGTGCGGGGTGTGATGGCGGGACAGGCAAGCGAGGTGGCTCCATGGTAAAGGCCTGCCTGCAGTTGGAAACCTCATTGGGGGTAGAGGGAAAAAGAAAGATGGGATTTAATGAGGATGGTGATGCCTGTTTGGGGAAGAAACAGAAGTGAGCAGTGCACGGTCTGAAGCAGAGCTAAGGTAGTTCTTCTGTTAGCTTTAATCACGGATACAGCTTGGGCTGTGGAGATTGACACTGGTCCCTGTGGGGGCTGGCCGGCATTTGGCTGCAGAGGAGCTGAGCAGCAATGTTGGGCAGTAGATCCAGGTCTGCCTGCAATGCTGGGGCTGTGGCAGCTCTGCAGAGGCCGAGCTGGAAGCTGTTTGCTGCTCCTGGGCTTTGCTGCTGCTGGGTGGGCGGCTGCTCCCACAACAGCAGGGCTCCTCCAGCTGCTGCATCGCCCTGTGTGCTGCACTGCCTCCCTGCTGTGCTGGTGTCACTGCCCAGTGTCGTCCCAGCCCTGCAGTGGTTTGGCTTTTGTGCAGAAATGGCTCAAAGTAAAGTAAAAATAAAAAAGAAGGAAGTGTAGGAGCCATGGAAGCTCAACTTGGTTCCTGTTGGGAACAGCATGACCCTGAGGGGGGGGGGAGAGGAAGTTTCCAGTCACATTTCTGTTGGCTTTTTGATGAGCCTTTCCCTGGGCTTGAAAAATTAATTGCTGCTACGAAATACCAGAGGTTCTGAGAGCTGTGTGCAAAGAGATCATTTACAACTTAACCTATAGGTGCACGTGGAGCAATGCCAGCAGAGCAGCGTGGCGATGCTAGCAGCTGTCCTGGGGGCAGCCGCCAGGTGTGTGGCTGTGCTGCTCTTTGCTCACTGCTTTACACCTTAAGGCTGATGCTTACTGCTTCAACTTTCTGTCTATGAGATCTGGGGTGACAGTGATCCCAAGGAATGTGGGGCAGCAGGAATTTTCCTTGATGTGGCTACGTGACTCCCACCATGGCCTACGTTTTCTTCACGCCACGATGGCGAGGTGAGGGCATGTTTTCCACGTGCAGCTCTAAACGGGGCAAAACCCAGCTAGGGGGTGGCTCAGAGGTCACGGCTCTGTCCCTGGTTGGCCTCCGGGCGCAGTGGGTTCCTCAGGGCTGTCTGCCATGTGTGGTGTCCTTGGCTGTCCCCAGGGCTGGCCAGAGCAGAGGGGCTCGGCTGGCTGCAATGTCCCTGAGCACTGAAGCATTGCTTTTCCCCCAGTGAAGAATTTCACAATTATGTCTCAGGTTCTTATCCTCAGTCTGTGCTGAATCTGAGTGCCACGCTGACGCCGGCGTACCCCCAGCCCCATCTGACCCACATGTTAACCTAGTGAGATGTCCCGGCCCACTGGGCAGTGCCTTCGTTGTGTTTGGTGCCTGGGGTGGATGGATGACACCCGGCCCTGGCAGCACTGGATTTTGAGGCAGGGAGGCTGCAGGCTGCAGTGTTTTTCTCTGTCACTGCAAGAATTCAAAATGGGTGGAAGAGAATGTGCCCAGGATCGCCTCTTGTTTTGGTTGGATCCTGGACAGCTCTCTGTGGAAAAATGGGAGGAGCAGGGATAGGGATGAGCCAGCATGGTGTGTGTCAGAGAGGCAGCATAGCCAAAAGTGTGGTCAGCAGGGAGAGGAGGGAGCTGGGATGTGCTGCTGGGGGTGGAAGGGCTGTGGGGGCTGAGGTGAGCGGGGAGAGTGCGAGGGATTCTGGCACGAGGCGCAGGGTCAGAGCCCTGGGTTCTGTGGGATGGTGATGCCCACATCGAGCTGTCCCCAGATCACCAACCAGAGCAGGGACAGGCTGGCTCACATCTTTAAAGCAGCAGCTCTAACTGGGATGAAATGCTATGAGGAATTATTTTGCAAAAGCCGCGTGACCCAGAGAGGGGATGGGCGGGCAGGAGGGGTGGTGCCACTGACCCTTCAGTGGTGCTGGGCACTCTATCCATCTTTATTTCCCCTCTCTCAACCTTATTGATTTCAGACTATATGTATTTTGGCTCTTGGGTAAATCAGAATTATTTTTGTCATCTACAATAATCGTGCTGAGCATGCAAAGCTTTTTTACAAAGGCTTCACTGACCTTTAGCTAATGGGAAATCGATGAATGAAGCGTAGGCAGTGTATCCCAAGAAATGCTGCACGTGGTGGTGACCCAACATAGCATCACTCATGTATCCAATACCAGTTCACCCCTAGTCTGTCTGCTCCCCCCATAACGCAGCTCCATTCTCTGCTGTTGTCCCGGGGATGCTCATGTTGTGCAACCTCCATGTGGTTGTTGCAGTGGGTGTGGGATAGCCAGACTCCATCAGCAGCTGTGGGTTTCCTCCAGCTCCATGTCCCCAGGCCAGCAGCTTGCTGTATTCCTGTTTCAGCTGCAGTCAGCAGTCAAGGACTGAGCTGAGGGCACTGCAGGCACAGCTGCTGTGTGCTTTGGTCCTTATGGCTTGGGTCCGGGCTCTGTAGCAGGTACCCAGTTAGCAGGGCTGGAAGCTGCCTCTAATTCCTGTTTCAACATGATGGAATCAGAACTGTACTGGTTTTCCCTTTTCCTTTTCAGTCCTTAAATCTGAACTTTCTGGCCCTTTTATGGGATATAATCATTGCTTTCTTCCAGCAGTGGGAGGAATGCTCGAAGTTATCCTGCAGGCACTGCATTTCTGGAGTTAACTTTGCATTGTGTGCTCAGGTTTTCCTGGGGAAAGTCGAGGTGCCAGGAAGCCACTCTGTAACCAAAAGCCCTTTGTAGGACCAGGATGAACTGCGGATGGAAGCCCAACAGCAAGATGAAGCTGCCGTATTACAGCCCCTTCGCATCCCCACACTGGGTCCTCCAGAGCAGCCATTGCTCTACGCAGTGATTTCTGGGAGCAAATCTGTTAAAATAAAAAAGTAAGAAAAATGCAAAGCATTTGTCATCAGCAAATGAGAATGTGAATTCAAGATGTTGGGGCAGGCTCCAGATGCTGTTGCAGTTTGCATTTATTACATTTTTTAGAGCTTAGAAAAAGGTCAGCGTGCTTGGATGCAGTTCCTCACTTTTGGAAAGTCTGCAGGTTTGAAAGTAATGCTTTTATTTGTAATAGGGAAACAGCCTGCTTGCACAGTTTGCCTTTGGAATTGAGGCACCAGCTAAAATCTAGCTCTTGGGTTTGTCAGCTTAATCTGAAAAGACAACTGGAGACAACAAGGTGGTGTGTTTTGTTGTTTTTTTTCCCCTCAATATAAAAGAAAGAGGTTTCAGCACAGGTTAGGTTGCTGTTGTCAGTGTCAGCTTCTTTCTGGCAGTGCCTATTGGAAGGAAATTTCCAATACAGCCCAGCTGCCAGAGACAAATCCTGTATTGGAACATCTTGGTTCAATATCCCAACTCTCTCCTCACAGTACTGCCGTTTAACGAGAGAACACATGGAAAGTGGCTGCTTTGTTTTCAGCCCTGAGCTTGTTGTTTTCATGATGTATTTTTCTTGCTGGTGTTTGCTTTGGACAAAGCTGCTACCACTCTGCAGCAGTGATCCCTGCTGTGTGTCTGCAGGCAAAGTTCTCTCCCAGCCCCACCGTGGCTCCGTGTAGACCTGCGTGGTACTGGGAGTAGTGGCAGGAGGCCCATTGGGATGGGGCCCACATGTTGGAGGACCAACGAATGGCCATACGACCTGCTCCTCTCTTATCGTCTGACCTTCTGCCTCCTATGAGGGCTGCTGTCTGTACTGACCTCCGGGACGTCACGTGGTGTCTCATGATGTGGTTTGGTGGCCATGGTGATGATGGGTTGATGGTTGGTGATCTCGGTGATCTTTTCCAGCCATAATAATTCTGTGATCCTGCGTCCATGCACAGCACTGAGCCTGGAGGCCAAGTCAATGTTTTCCCTATAAAATGGGGAAGATGCAGATGTTTGCCTGACCTGGTGAGGCACTGCTGGTGCTGGCAGTGTTGCAGCTTGCTGCTGCCCAGCTGCAGGGCTGGAGGACGTGGCACAGACATTGCTCTTCCCAACCCTTTTCAGACAGCTTCCCAAAGATAGCAGGAGCTGGGGACGTTTGTTTTTCTCCTTTTGTTGTTTGGCCCAAAGCAACAGAGGATATCTCCCCCCTGAAAGAGGAGCATATTTGCTTTGAGAGAGGATGAGGTCAGGAAGGGGCAGGAAGAGGCTGTCCTGCAATGTTTTTGGTTGTTCACTGCGGTGCTGCACCTGCGCCAGGCTCCCACTGCTGAGAACTGGGGCTGTGCCACGCTCCCAGGGCAGCTCCAGAGGGGAAGGCAAACATCCTCACCCCGCCGTGCCCTGGGGTTTGTCATCACCTCCAGAGCCAGACTCAGGGCCGCCTGCATCCCTGTGAGCTCTCCGCGACATCACCCAGTGGGAGATAACACCACATTGCCACCACAGCTCTGTTGTGGAGCTGTGAGATTTGAGCAGGTTTTTTTCTAGCTTGGAGCTGCATCCCCACAGCTTGCATCATTTCCTTTTCCGCAGGGAGCACGGGGGTGGTTTTGCTCATGCTACAGAAACAGCTCTTTAGGGTCAGGGCACTGGGGCTGACTTAAGAGATGGTAAAGCAGTGTCTCCTTCAGCAGCTTTTAGGGCTCCCTTCTCATTAGTGACAAATCCCATGCTTGTCCCCAGCAAAGCTCTCTGCAGATAAAGAGAGGCTTTTCAAAATGAGAGTTTTTAGAACAAAAAAGAAGGGATAGGAAACCCTTTGTTGATTGTGGACCTGGACTGTCTCAGCAGCACTCTGATGCTCTACACTTGGCAGTGTGTTGGGCTGCCTCTGTTTCCTTTCCTGAGCATTTGCAGTTCTCTCTGTTGTCAGAAATCGACACAAAGGTTTTTCCATTCCCCAGTCACACCCCGATGCTCAGTGAGTCACTGCTCTCTGTGCCTCCGGTTGTCCTGAGGTGATGGCTCCTTCCTGAGCATTGGGAATGTTCTTGGGCCAGACAGGTGCCAGGAACTACAGAAAGCATATTGTAGGTTATCAGCTGCAACAATTCAATGGTTTGGGCTGTGATTACGTGGTGGGTTAAATGAATTGTGAAGCAAGGAGGTACTGAGCCATGGAGCACCTCCATTCGCAGCATGTCTCATACAGAGATGTTGGTTCCCCATGCTGTTTCCCTGCTTTCCACACAGGCACCTTGTGGAGACAACCGCAGCAGGACACCCACGCCTCAGGGCTGCAGCCTGTGTTGGATAACCTGGCCTCTCACTCCAGCTATTCGGCCTGTGTTTAGTCTAGCAGCAGTTGTGGTTGTTTGCCCTGGTGAAGCAAGGAGAGGGGTTGAGATGTTGGAGGAGAAAAGTCATTCCAAGAAGATGGCATTCTCTCAGGAGCCCCAAGGACAGCAAGGAAGAGGATAGAAATAGATTAGCTAAAGCCCAGGCATGTAGAATATTCCCATTATGCCAGCTCTCTGTAAGCAATAATTCTCTTTGCATTTTGCTTTACCAGTTAATTGGACGTCTATTATTTCATGATTCCAGCAGGAAATGGGGCCTGAGTGGTGACTTTGGTACCCAGCCCAGCACTTCCATTGGCAGCTCCTCCCATCACTCTGCTGGGGACTCAGTTCTGTTTGGACACCGGGGCTGATAGAGGACCCCTTATTTGACCTAATGAATGGTAATTGGAAATGCATATCTCAAACAGAGCCATGCACCAGGTGCGTGGGAGTCCAGAGCTGCACGGTTCTCCCTGACAGGCTATTTCAGCCACAGTGATGTTAGAAGCATGGAATTTTAAGGTTCTGCCTCTCTTTTTTTTTCTTATGGTCAGGATTTTGTAAACAGGTTTATTTGCCCTTCCTGCCTGACTCAGGGCTTATCCATGCACAACTAAGGAGCACAGAGAGAGGGCTGAGCAGAGCTATAGCCGCCCGGATGTCCTCAGGAATTGTTTGCAGGAGAGCTTCAGCCCTGCAATTACGCTCTGAAGTTATTCAGCAAATAGTTTTAAATAATGGATCCCTTTGAGAAATGTGAGTTGCTCTGCGGGCAGATTCCAGACAGAGAACATGCACGGAAGTCTCATTTTTTTAACACATTTTCCCCCCTGTTTGCCAAGCAGTGTGGTTGGCACTGGGATCCCTTTGCAACGCCTTCACGTAGGACTAAACCTCTTCAGCAGGCACAGAACCTGGTGAGCAAAGGACATCGACCCTGGGGGGGAGAGGAGAGCTCACAGCATCCCAGGTGAGGTGCAGGTGTGCACAGGTGAGACTACTGCACATGAAATACATGGCTGGAGGGCTCCTGAGGTCCCAAATCACCATGTGATGCTGTCCATATGTAGAGTGGTGACACTCCTCCTTTGGCTTGCTGTCGTAAGGATGGTGGCAACGAGCACCTCTGGGAAATGCAGGATGCCCTACGCCATCGTGCCCAGCATGCTGCCCTCACACTACATCAGTCCCCATCCCAGGAGAAGCAGCTGCTCTGCGTAGCACCAAAGCCACGCAGTGGTGTGCTGAGGTGGGATTTAGCACAAGAACCTGGTGGATGAATAGTGGGGATCTGTCACTCACTCATCCCTAAATCTGCTGGGCCCCACGCATACAGTGGGGAGCAGCGGGCATCTCCCTCTGTGTGACAACCGCTGTGGGTTGCGCTGCATGGATGGGGCTGCAGCCTTCCAGGGTGAAAGGCAGAGATCTGGGGAGGCCACCCAGGACTGAGTTCCACATCTTTATGCCCTGTATAGCAACCCCAGTGGCTCAATGGTTCCAACTTCATTTTGGAGGCACTAGGGCTCACCGCTACATGTTCAATCTTCCTGTGCCCATTGCACAGGGGGCAGCACGCCTTCCTTAGCAGCAAGGCTCTCCAGAAGCAGTGCAGTGTTTGCATATTTGAAGCACTATGGCCACAATCTGTCAGTGGGAGAGCAGCCACGATGGAAACAGCGTCAGACGTTCGCATGTAAATTCCTCAGCCTGAAGGTAGGAAGGGAATACAAATTCACTCGCATCCCTCTCGGGTTCCGTGCATTTACATTCGCAAGTTCCTTATTTGGAACGGAGTTTGAAAAACGCCCCAAACCTCCCATAAGTCCTTCTAAAGGGGACAACGCAAACGTGAAATCCCCTTTCTCAGGATGCTTTGCCATCTAGTGCCCGGCCGGGGAATCCCAGCCACAGCCTGCGGGGGGAATTCTTGGGAAGAGCATCAGTATTTTCAGAGTGCTGAGTGATTCACGAGCCCAGATTTTGGGACTGCTATGTGTGAGGCTGACTGGCAGCCGGGGGACCATCAGCAGTGAACACACAAGGGCAGGCAATGGTGCACGTGTCCTCTTGCCACTGCGTGTTTGCGCTGCCCAACGTTCTGATGCTCCACGTGTCCCATACAACCAAATGCTTTTTGCCCACAAGGATCAGGTTTTCAAAGCCATTAGCTCCCTAAATATGCTGGTGGGTGACTAATGGCTTCTAAGTGCCCCAACAGACCCAAGATGTACAAAGGGGCTGAGAAGGCTCAGAGCTTTGTGTCATTTTAAGAGCTGCAACCCTCAAGTGTTTTGAAAGTATGTATCTAACATTCGTGTCTAATGGAAAGGAAAACCTGAAAGGAAAACCTGAAATATTCCAATTACTTTATCGATTGGCATGATGAAGTATATATCACTAAACCTCACTGTGTAGTGGCCCTGCATCCTTGGCAAAGCGTGCTTACAAGCCCTTCATTTATATTCCTCTAGTTTGCAAAATGCAGCGCCGTGGAGTTTGGCTTGTGCTGCTCTGTTTATCTTAAAAGCAAAGTACCAAAGCACCGCTGTGACAGATACACAAATAATCTCCAGTAGTACCTTTCTGATGCTCTTAAAAACAGAAGTGAAAAAACTGCAGAACAGGTCCTCAGTGGTGGCTGAAGTCAAAACAGAGCCGTTGCTACACGCAATTTTAGCATTATTCTGCAGCTTACGAGGTTGTGCAGTTCTGCTGTTTGCTCTACAAGATCTGATAGCAGAGAGTGCAGCTCAAAGCGGAGATGTGGTCTTTCTCCCCATAAATGGAAGCTGACAGAAGGGATGGAATCCACATCTCTGACCTGCAGGAGACACTGGGTTTGTGTGTGGGGAGGAGCTGCTGTTCAAAATCACCACAGAGTCATGGGAACATCTCCAAATTGCCTTTATCTCCAGCTGGGAAATGGGGTGGGATCCAGAATTTCCTTGCAGAATTAGTGGCTGAAGTGGCCCATCTATAAATAATTTAAGTTCTATTTAGATGGAATGGAGATTCTGTCATTATGTTGATGAAGGCTATCTGCTTTTGTTTCATCAAAAACCCCTGTGAGAATCCCCTTCCACAAAACACTGCTAAGGTCTCTAGCAGTTGGGGATGTGAGGCACTGATTCTGCTGAGGCAGCAGCAGGATTTCAAAGCTGAGTTCTAAAAAAAGCCCCTTCCATTTATCTATCTGAAATATGCTGCAGAGGAATGGGAATTAAATGTAATGGCCTTTCTTGAGAGAGTCTGGATACTGATTTGAATGCTGGATTCTTTTCAAGAAGATTTTTAATTTGCCATTGCTCTTTAAATGGAGATGCCTACTGAATGGCTGAGCGACACGACTGGGGGTGGGATGGAATCCTGAGCTGTTGCTGGAAGACACAAGACTTCATCTTAATTTCATATCATCTCAGGGATCTTTGCACTGACAATGTCACGGAGGAGATTATTACTTCTCCAAGAGCCACAGCAACACGTGGCCCTGAAGGTTAAATCCAGATATCAAGTGTATGAAGCGTGGAACTGAAAGCAGCCTTGCAAGAAACTTAGGCGAGGATCAAGCAATTTATCAGCCCCAATCCGGCCCTCCTTGTTAAGGCTGTGTGTAACTTCATGTCATTCGGGGACTGACACTGCATTTCCCCAGACACCACTCATCTGAGCCTCTTGGAAGCAACAAACGGCACAGCCTCCATCCCTCCTCCTCTCGGCTGTTCCTGCTCTCTCCCGGCAGATGGTGCCAAAAGCAACGTGTTTGTGTACGCGGTTTCTTATCCGGAGGTTTTTTATATTCCCTTCAAGAGCCGCACACCCCTCGCTGTCCATCAGAATTCACATCCTTCCTTTTCTTCAAAGAGTCTTTCCTCCTCTTTCCCCCGAATCCTGAATATTACCCCAGGCACTGATCCCTACCTTGATTTGCCCAGTTTTCCTATATTTCCCTATATGCCTTCAAACTAGTCTTTTACACATTTAGGAAAAAAAAAAAAAAAAAAAAGCCTGAAATTCGTATCCTTCAGTTTTGAATTCACATGATCACCCTGAATTTATTTCTTGTTTTACTTCTGGAACAAAACACAGAGCCTTGATTTTGTCCTGTCCGTACATTAGGTCTTAGAAAGACTGTACAGAGCAAAAGGTTTGGAGAAGGAAAGTTGTGAGCACTCAGCATCATTGTTCACACCTGGAGACCAAATCCTGGATCTCACAGTGTCTGTGAGCACTGGGATCTGCCCTGCCTTTCCCTCTGGCCTGGCTGGCTGTCAGGGCAGCTGCTTTCTTGCCATTGGAGATGACAGCAGAAGAACAAATGGTGACCTTCGTTTCTGGCTTAGATGTCTTCTGCTGCGTTGGCTTCAAAATTAAGATACCTTCTGTGTAGCATAAATGCTACGGCAATTCAGGCTGTCAACCTGCCTGCCAAGCCAGAAAACAAAAGGCGAAAGGAGGCCTCCCGATGGCCAAAGCACAATACTTCATTCCTGATCCTTTGTTTATTTATTTGGTTGGAAGTTTCACCTGCAGAGCATTTGGCTTTCCGGCCCTCAGAGCACAGTTTTCCTTTAGCAGGCTGTTTAAATATTGACCTCCTCCACGCTTCCCATCCCACCATCCTTCAAAGTGGAGAAGGGGACACCTATCCGGAGGCAGACTGGAAGGTGGTTTGTCTGAGCAGTAACAAATATTTGCTGTTTAATGGAGACCAGAGCTCTCTGTCTTTGGGAACATGTGCTTCAGCGTCGATTTGGAATAGGTGATGAGGTGATTACAGAACCCCGGTTGCCATGGGGAAGGGAGGAGGGTGATTGCTTTTTGATTGAAGAAACTGAGAGGCACCTCCAGTAACTTATTACCAATACAGACTCAAGGTGCGCTTGGCATCGATGCATCTTGGGGAAGCAGCAGTCGGTCTCACTAATGTCAGAGGAGTCGGCTTTCACAGCGCTAAGTTATTGAGGATGAAGGTCAGGTTTTCACAACTGGCCACTCCAATAACATCCCTCACACTCTGTGTGGCTGTGGGAGTGATTCCTGTGAGGGCGGTTGATTGAATTTGCCAGTGAGGCTGAGTGCTGTGGGGGTGCCCACAAATCAGGCTGGCCGCACACAGCCCTCAGTGCAGAGCATGAAGTGGGAGGTGGAGGCTGAAACCTTTTTAATAAGCCAGGTCATTGAGCCAGCCAGGAGAGCATCCCCTGCCTTAACGTTCAGAAATATTTTGGGGAAAGCTGTCCCCAGCACCACCGGGGAGCTCTGCTTTGCACACAGCCCGTGTGCCCACTTCCCACTTTGCCTTTTCTCTGTTCTTAGTGGTTCTCATGCTGGAAACAGCCACCAAGCAGCCAGAGTCTTTGGAGCGATGTTTAATTCCCTTATCGTCGTCCCTAACGATCAGACAGCGGTGGAGACACATTGCAGTAATTGTGTTTGTCTCCTTCTCTGCTTCCCTTTGAAAATGCGTCCCTTGCATTTGTTTCTGGGTGGCAGATATGTTAATGGATGGGTAGTTTCAATGTGTTTATCTTTCTTGTGCTGTATATTTTGGGTATATAAGTGGTGAGAAGAGATAAGCACATAGGAGCCACTTCTGCATTAATGCCAGTAATTCGGAGATTATAAATATATATGAGAGAATTTCCGTGATTATGAGTATATTTTAATGTTTTGTTTAACGAATTGACTCTCTGGGGATAAGGCAAGAAAAAAAAAAGCCATCTCATTTGTATAATTTAAGCAGCAAAGGAAGGACAAATTAAATCTCTACGCTTACCGATGTATGCAGATAGCTTTCCTCTGGGGGCCCAGTCCTTGCAGGGGAGTCCTACAGCTCCAGCCCATCCCTTTCCAGACCAAAGCCCTGCGGTGCTGTGGGATGTAGCACCTCCTCAGGGGTGGAAGGAGTGGGGCAAGTCAACTCAAGCTCGTGTTGGTGCATGAGAGATGCATGGGGAGAGTCTCTTGATGTTTTCCCTTTGCAAGGGCTGTGGAAGGGGCAGCAGGGAATGTCGAAACCCGCTGTCCTCCCCTCCACTGGGTGGACATCAGACCTCATGCACTGAGGGTGATGAAGGGTAAGATAGGCTGATGGTTGCACTGGGTGATCTTAGTGGTCTTTTCAACAGATCTATGATTTTAAGACATAAAGGATAAGGTAAATTCATGTAGTTCCCAGGTTGGCTATCTGGATCTTGGAGCTACACCTAGCACACGTACACTCATGTATGGATACTTCTTTTGCATTCTTTCTCACTGCTTCGGCATCCAAGCTGTTCTCAACTCTGTATGCGTCCAATTTATGGTCACACTCCATAGTCTCTCCCCTTTATTTGCAGATTTCTTTTATTCCAGCACAGCTTGCCAAGGGATAATAAAAATATAATGCTTAACTTTTCTCACACTTGAGAAAGGACTTGGGGGAAAAAAACATGAACAGCAATAATCTATCAAAACATTTCCCATGGGCAAAAGCTTCTTGACCGAGCACGCTCAGCCTTACAAACAGAAACAAAACACTGCTTTTCTCACTCCTCCAGAGCCCTTCTCACCAGCAGAGCACATCTCTGCTCCCACTGATTGGGGTAGAGACCTTCCCCATGAAGTGCTATGCCCTGGGGCTTTTCTCCTGCCACTTCCATATGCAGAAATCAGTGTGAGGGTTATTGGCCATATTTCTGTGCTACAAGATCAGGCAGCAAATGATGCCTCTGGCTGCCTCTCTGGTTTTGTGCTTTGTTTCACAGCTCCGAGTCTGCAGGTAAGAAATTCAAGATCTGGCTGTTGGGTTGCGTTGCGCACTCATAGCCAACCTGAGTGGGAGTGAGAACATTCCCCATGGGAAAGAGGGCAGGGAAGAGGGCAAGGTGATGGAGCTGCTCCATTGCCAGCGCCTGGACCCCTGCACTCCCACCACCCCTGCTTTCCCAGGTTTCATTGGTTGCTCGATGGAGCGAAAGGTTCAGGAATGAGTTGTTTGCTGTTGCTAGGAGTTCTGGCTTCCAGTTCTGGCATCATGCTGTGCACAAAAGTTTTACTGTTTCCATGACAATTATGTCAGCTTTCTGGCTTCTGGGCCATCCTGCCTAGAAAGGGAATTTGGGAGATGAGATCAAGAAGAGAATTTTGTTATTTCACTTGAGAGCAGAGACTTTCCCACCCTACATAGCCTTCCTGCACTGTGCTCATGGTTGCAGGCACAGGGCTGCATGCTGTGGATGGTTTCTCTTTGGGGATGCAGGTCAGCATGGATCTGTCCTACTGTTCTGCAGTCTGGAATTGCCTGTCCTTGTGGTGTGATATTGGTTAAGCCACGAATTCTATTCAAAACCTGTGATCGCACAGGACTGAGCTGTCCTGATCTGTGCCCCATTATTGGCAGGGAGGCATATCGCATACCTCTGCTTATTCCTGGAGTATGCAAGAAAAGCTACTATAGAAGGAAATGCATTATTTCTTCTACTTTATCTTATCCACTGCACCTCATCAGGATGCTGGGCTGGGCCCAGGAACCCACCTCTATAGGGTTGGCTGGCCCCCAGCCCCCCCAGCCCATGGCTGTAGGACACAGTTGCCTATTAGAGACTGTGAAAAGCCTCCATCGTTGTGACATGAAGGCTACCACAAAGCATTAAAGAGATGTCACCCTTCTGCAGAAAGAAATAGGAACACACTGCAGTTCAGACCTGTTGGAAAGATCTAATATGGTGTTTATTTCAGGTATAAATTTGAATATATAAAAATGGCACCGTTGTACTCAGCTGCTGGTGCTGGATCCGGCTCTGACTTGTAAATTAGGTGTAGATTCATTAAGTCGATGGAATTATGGCAGCTGATGTGACAGGAACCTCACCTTGACAGCACTTCCCTCGCTGTGGGCTTCGCTCTGAGCTTCTGCTGGTATAAATCAGAAGAAATGCGGCTGAAGTCAACACTGGTGGAGAGGCAATGAAAAGCAAGGCAGCCTGTGTGCTTTCAGCCAGCAGATAACGTCTCCAGCCACAAAGGAGGCTCGGACACGTTGCGGGGGAGGCAGCCTCCCATCGCCTTGTCAGACACACACATCCGTGCCCAACTGACAGCCCTGACCTGTCCTGGCATGGGCTCCAGGCTGCACACAGACTTGCGATGCTTGTCCCACTCCGGCTCACAAAGGGGCAGGTTGAAGCTTTGCACCTGCAGGGTTTAGGAGAATTTTTGCTTCTTTCCTCTTCCTGTTGCATATTCTTGATGTATTTCTGCCAGGGGCCTCGCTGGGTTGTTGGCTTTGGATGGAGAGCATGGCAGCTTTTGTGGAGGCTTTGTGAGTCAGCTCTAAATACCGATCCCTGATCCACGCCGCAAGGCCAAGGAGGAACTTCTTATTTTCCCCTACGCTGCACAGATCTCAAAAGAACAATGTTAGAAGTCAGAAGTGCTGGATGGAAATGCAGGTGATGTGATGCCATCCCGGGGGTGGGCAGCACGTCCCTGCTGCGGGCTGTGCACATCCCTGCTGGAAATGGCCTTCGTGGGGCTGCTGAGCCCTTGGGCTGCCTCTGGCACCGATTACTGCAGATTTAATGGTGTTCTTAGCTGAGCTGGTCAGACCTTTATCAGAACAGATTAGCAGGTGCATGAGAGCTCTAATATCCTTGGCAGCTCTATTTCTTCCCCAGTAATTGCCTAAAGATAGTTTCATCTCGCTGTCTGGATTTGCTTCTCTTACATTCCCTTTTTTATTCTTTCGGTTATTTCCTGGATGTTTTCCCACTTTTTCCTACCTCACACTGCGAAATAACAGCTCGTGCCTTGCAAACACCAGGTGAGGGCTACATCTTCCTAAACATTCCTCTGCACAGATCTTTAATTCATCATCCCCAGTCTTGTTAGTGAGTGGCCGAGGAGAGGAAAGCGGTGATCGACTGCAAAAAACCTCAAGTGGAAAATGGAAATAGGCAAAGAGTGGGCATCATGTGGGGCAGGGACAAGCTGCGAAGCCACCCAGAGGTGCTGGGGCATCTCCAGCTTGTGGTTACCCTGCCCTCCTCGTGCTCAGCCTTGCTGAGGATCCGAAATGGCTGCTTCGATCCATCCATCCCCCTCGGTGCTGGAGGTGTGGAGCTGGGGGTGCTGCTCAGACAGGCACCAACACCCCGGGGTGCTCCTGCAGAGGCCCTGCTGTGTAGTACAGCCAGAGCAGCAGCAGTGCTGCCTGCTCACTTCTCTGCAGACTGGACCCAGACAGCCTGGCACAGGGCTGCAATTGGGAAAGGTATGTCTGATTAAGGAATGATTGAGGCCTGGCTATTGCATCCTGCCCTGCACACGGCGTTCTGTGCTCTGCAGTGCCTGCCTGCTGTCGTAAAAACTCAGAGAGACAGAGTGAGGCACATGAGGACACATTGCTCCCTCCTGGATTTTTTCAAAGCTCAAGTGCAGAAATTTCATATGTATCTTTGAAAATAGTTTCTCCTTGGGTTACATTTCCCTTGCTGGCTGCGTGGGCCAACGGCTCCATGTGGGGTACAAGGGTGCAAGAGGAAAACACCAGGCATAGGAAATAGCTGAAATCAAGAGTCACACTGCATCTCCATGGCCTGTCCCCTTCCCAGGCAGTGACAACAAGCCCCTGCTCTGCCAGCATTGAGTCACCTCCACAGCCACACTGTGGGCTCTGACTGCTTCAGGGGGTTTGCAGCCATCAAAGACAACGAGCAGGAAAGCTTTGCTCTGAATTCCTCCCTTCAAAAAATGCTCTTTGCAAGCTCTAAATCCACACTTACTGCTGAAATATATATTTTTTAATTATTACTTTAATAAAATATTAATGCAATAAAAGTTACGAGACAACCTTTAGTCAGCAGTACCTCTGTAAGGCAGAAAGCACCATCCTTTCCTCTCCAAATAGGATGTTTGCTTCACCCTCTGCCCCAAATCAGGTTTTCTCATCTGACTGAAGCTAAGAGTGCAGTCTCTAAATTAGGCCCCATGAAGTCACTGCTGTGGGCTGTAAGGGATGACTGGGAGCAGCAGTGTTGTGCTGACCTCGCATGGCCTCGTGTTGGCTCTGAGTGCTGGGGCTTTGCCTGAAGACCTTCAGCAGGTGGAAGAAGCACCCACTGCAGCCCCTGTGCCCAGGACTGACATCACCATTCATCTCTATAGAGTTTGGAAAGCCTTCCATGAGCCCTGTGTCTACCGGCCAAGCAGCGCTGCTGCATGTGCTGCCTCTTTCCTGCAGGGCTGAGGTGGTCTCCTTAGGTGTGCCTGCTCATAGTTGCTCTCATTGTTTTTTTCCAGCAGTCTCCAGGACTTATTTTTATGCTGAATATAATCACAGAGGTTATCTGAGCTGTGCTGATTTCCCTGGAAAACTTCCACTCTCTGCTTCTCCACAACGAGGGCATTGCAGCGTGGTGGAAACCCACACATCTCCTGTGCTCTCCCCATTCCTTTAGGTATTTTGAGCCAGGACAGCTCAGGTGTTGTTGTGTGGGAGGTGCTGTGGTGTGGAAGGAGGCAGTGGAGCTGTGCCTGGACTGCTGGTGGTGTGGAGAACTCAACAGCCAGATTCCAACCTAAGCTGAGTCCCAACATCAGTGTATGTGATAGAATCATAGAATCACAGAACTGTTTGAGTTGGAAGGAACCTTTAAAGGCTATCTACTCCAACGCCCCTGCCGTGAACCATGACACCCACAGCTCCATCAGGTGCTCAGAGCCTCATCCTGCCCAACCTTGGGTGTCTCCATGGATGGGGCACCATCCCCTTTCTGGGCACTCTGCGCCACTGCCTCACCACCCTTATTAAAAAGGATATATGCAAGGCACCAACAGGCAGGAGTTTCCCTTCAGAGGAAATTCTTCTCTCTGGGATGCCCAGGATTGTTACAACAAAGTGTTGACCCCCCAGGGAGGGCTGATAAAAGCTAAAAGCAGGCTGGAGCTGCCGTTGCTGGTTTGTTGCATTGGAGAAGGCACTGTGTGTGTCTGCTGGGACTCTTCGGGTGCTGCTCTGCAAGTGGCTGTGTGAGCATTTCTCAGTGTTGTGTCAGCAAGAACGTGTCCTACCTCCGGGTGGTTGTGTCCTGGGAAGTTTTACTCTTGACTGATTTATGCTTGATCTGAAATCAGCCTCTGCTCTCCTTCTGCTCTTTAAAACAGGGCTCAGATTAATGTAGGTCTTTTTTTTATTTTATATATATATATATACATATATAAATTTTTTAACATGGAGACATAGAAGTAACTTTAGGGAACAGTCCAGCCCTGGGCATGGTGGTGATGGGTTGATGGCTGGACTAGATGACCTTAGAGGTCTTTTCCAACCTTTCTTATTCTATAATCCTAACTTGCAGGGAGCCCTGCATCCTGCTTCCCGTTCTAAGTCAGGAGCAGTATTGGGAAGGACTTAGTGTGAAAGCGATAGGTTATGGACACAGCATCTTTTCTGCCACATATTGCATCACTGCTTCTCATAGCCCCCGGTGGCCCTTTTTGCTGGGAATTCTCTTGTCTCCTCTTGAGCCCCTCACATTGCTCCCAACTTAGCACATGCCCTGCTGGCAGTGGGCACGAGGGGCTGCCTCGTCCTTCTGCATGCATCTCATCATTCCATTGGCTTCCTGGGGTGTATCATCATAAGGAGTGATTCATCATTCTCCATATGAGTGCTACATACCAGTCATGATTTTACATGCCTCTGTGATGCCTCATATGAAAGGCTCTATTTATTTATTTCTCTCTCCAGTGGTTCACAGGCAGAGAATAAATCCATAGCATTATTGAGACAATACTGACAGTACAAGAGGAGACCACGGGATATTCCCAGCGAGAGCTAGCAAATAGCGGCTATCTGTAAGTCCATACAGCAGCAAAAGGATTCAAGTGAAGTTGTTTTAGATATGCTATTTTGGTGGAGTGGTAAAATGCTTGTATTGACTGGCTGGCAAAAAGGAAAAGGAGGACCCATGGGGGTAAGAGTGGGACTGAGATGCATTAGCAGCATTGCTAAGGGAAAATACTGTCCTCGAGACATCTCAAATTCCCATTTCCAGTCTGTCTGGGTGCATTTAGAGAGAAACACATTTCCTGAACCGCACAGCAAGTGTGAGGCTTTTGCCTTGGGCTCCTTTGAGGAAACCATCCTCATTCACCACCCAGACCCGTGTCTGCTCCCGTTCCACAAAGGGCCACGAGACCTTGAGTGCCTGTGAGTACATTCAGAACGAGATGCTTGCATGGCCTGGAGGACCCCCCATATCTTTTTGGACATAAACATAAGGTGTTTTATCAGTTGGGGTGCGAGGGGAAGTTGATTCCCAAGAAGCAGAGATTTCAGCCCGCATGAGACACACAGGCACTGCTATGCTGCACAGCCTGGCTCAGGTTAATGGAATCACCACCAGAGCTGCTCACGGGATGCGGTGCCTTTTGTACTGACGTCACTACTCCTCATTTACCCAAGGTGACAGCGGCCAAAATCCATCACTACCTGGCAGCTGCTGGGTAAAAGGAGCCAGAGCTCCTTGAGCAATGGATGGTTCTGCACAAAGGGGCAGATTGCACCAGGATTGGAATCGGAGAAGGGAATAGGAAACAGACTGGGAGAAACTGACCACTGGGCAGGGATAGGGGAGGGACATGGGGACATTTGTCTGCAGAACAAACAGGGGAGAAGCAGCTGGAATAGGGGGTGACAGAAGGAGACCAAGAGGAGTTCAACTGAGCAGTTTGTCTTTATTATAGGAAAATGAACACTGAACGAGACTGAAAAACAGTACATTGAAGAGTGTGAAGAAGAAACCCTGTGCAGCAGGAGCGAAATTTATCACGGTGTGTCTTGGAGGTTTGTGTGGTTGGAAAAGGGCCTGGGCATTTGCTGTCAGGAGGAAAAGGCACAGGAACCTTCAGGAGAACCTACAGCCCCACTGGGTCTCTATGGAGGGCAGATGGACCTCCAGAGTGGGGCACAGGAGACAGATCATGAGCTGAGGGAGCAATAAAATTCCAATGGGAAGCTTTGTTAGTGTGGGTTTCTTGCCTCCCTGATGGCATCATTTAATCCAGCCATCCTCAGAGCTGCCTGACATGCAGGATGCATCCAGGCCAGCATTTCCATGTCCCTTTTACTGCAATTTATTCAGGACAGGATTGAACACGTTGGTCAGGGCAAGGTGGGGAGGTCTCAGCGCCGTCACATCTGGTCTGTGGGCAGCAGACATCTGCAGCAAGCCGACAGTGCTCCTCAGCCCAGCACATTGTGCCAGCCCTAAAAATGTGCCTTGAAAGAGGAAATAAAATCTTTGCAGGTTTTCCTCCACAGCTGCTAAAACACCGAGCAGGGGGTATGCTCCTATATCACCTGCAGAAATGCAGATGATCTCATCTGCCAGAACACATAAAAGACATTCCTCACGCAAAGTAAAGCTGGCTGTTGTAATTTCTTTCTCCTTCACACAAAGAGGGAATACAAATTGCGGATGGTGCTGTATTTAAAAGGAATCTCTTGTTTTCTGAGCAGATAATTAGCGACATAAAATGTTTGTTAACAATCATTAAAAAGGTGGAAATCCTGCTGTCTAGAATGGCTATTTTTGACCTCTATTATTTTATTTTTTCGTGTGAGCAAAAGGTGCCCTAAATGGCAGGAGGATATGCTCTGTGACCTCTATTTCCTCAGACATCATTCCATTGTTCAGCACTAAGAAAGCTCATGACCTTCCAAAGTCCCAGGAGATGCAGACCCCATCCTGGGCTGCCCAATGCCTTCTCCCTGCAGCTCCCACCCGGAGCTCAGTACCATGGCACAGACGTTTCCACAACCCCTTATGCACAGCCCCGTGCAGACACAGAGCAGGGGCTGATCTGTGTTCCTTCCATCTCTGTGGGTCACAGCTTGCTGCTTTTCCCTCTCACCTGTTGCCTGGTTTGGTGTGTTTTCATTCTGAGATCTTTGGGGAAAAGGTTTCCTTACGAATACAGATGTTCATTGCAATAGGGTTCCTAAGCTTTAGTGAGGTCTTTCAATGCTAACATAATAAAAATATAGTGTTTATTTACGAAGACCTCTTTCAAAAGACATGATGGAAGGAATAGATTTTAACCTACTTCTGATCTTCAGAGAAAGAAAGCACTTTGATTCTCTCCTTCCCAGACAAATAGCATTGCATTATTTGCTTCTGATTTTATTAGCTATAAAACACTTCCTATTTTTATTTTCACATGCCAATGACTTTGTTTGGTACGGACACAGATGAGAAAGAGCTGGTTTTTCAAGTGCAAATCATGTTAATAGAAGCCCAGTTCTTTTCACTCTGTGCACAGGAACATAACTGTAAGAAAAAGAGAGCTGATACCCAACAAATATTTTCTTACTGCATTTTCTACATCACCTCCAAGGCCATATTCTCCCTTCTGAATTTCCAAACGTGGAGTGGAAATGGTTGCTTCAGCACTTCTGGCACCGTCTCTTCACATCAGGAGAATTTATTTGTACGGTGTAGTGAAACAATATGGTCAGGCAATGAAATCCAAAGTGATAAAGTGTGTGAAATGCCCCACTAATTTTTTTATGATACTGTTCCTAGCGTTTCTTCACTATTTGTGATGACAGCTGACATCTTTGCATCAGAGTGCCTGTCCTGGCTGTTTGCTATCAGCACAGGACGAGCAGCAGCAAGCAGTCAAATTGCTGCTGCATCCTAATGGCTCTGCTGTTATGTTTGGAGATGGAGCTGCAGAAGAGAGCCCCCACATCAGGGAGCTGCTCTGCCTGTTGGGTAACAGGTTGTGCAGCCGGTTGTCCCCAGTGGAAATCGTTTGTCTTAAAACTTGATCTGAGTTAAAATATATTTTCCACACGTTCTTCTCTTCTTTCCCCGTCCGGATTTTTGAGCTGGTGGTGGGAGTGCTTCAAAGAAAGTTTTCTTTTCTGTCATTAATGTATCTGGTTCGTAAAAACCTTTTAAGAGTCCTTAAATGCAGAAGAGGAAATGAGGTGCACTTCCTGAGCAGAATCATAAGGAAGTGTTCTCACTGGAGACAGTGTTCAGAGGTGGGCTCTGGCAAGATTTCAAGTGTCCACACTTGTTCTTGGTGCCAGGGTCTCCCTGGGCACTCCTGCCCATGGTAGGTGTGGCAGAGCGTCCTTTTCTTGAAGGCTCCATTGGGCTCTGGTAAGAGAACAGCTCAGGGACTGAGGAACGGGTTGTCCCTTCGGACAGAGAGAAGTTAAAGAGAGAGATCATTCTTTGGTGGTATTTGCTCTTCATTTCCTTGGCTGATCTATAGAGGTTCCCAACAAAACAATAGCATATAGGGTTGAGGCTGGAATTGTTGAGGCCAAGCCACTGTGCGAAAGGTCTGAGCTGCAGGATCCAAGGAGAAGGAGTCACATCCTGCAAAGACTTGGGGATGTTGAAATCAATCCAGATGTCCATCAGGTAGACGGGCAGCCAGGAGATGGCAAACAGCAGGACCAGGGCCACCACCATCTGGGCTACCTTCTTGCGAATCTTCAGCCTGGAGGCTGGCAGCGAGCGGTTCAGGGCACTGCTCTCCTTCAGCTGGCTGCTGCGGCTCCACAGCCGGCGCACCGTCAGGAAGCAGATGACCATGTTGAACAGGACCGGCAGGCAGTAAAGGGCACAGAAAAGCAGAAAGTTATAGGCTTGTTTGAGCCTCTCTTGAGGCCAAATCTCCCTGCAGATGGAGAACACCTGGGGCAAGCCCTCCACTACCCCAATCTCATCCCGTCTGTTCATGAAGATGAGGGGCATGCATATTCCTGAGGACAGCAACCACACCACCAGGATGGCACTGAGGATCCTCTTCTGGGTGAAGAAGGAGCGAGCATTGAGTGGGTTGTGCACGCTGTAGTACCGGTTCACGCTGATGACAGTCAGGCTGAGGACGCTGGCAGAGACAGAAACAGCCTGGATGAAGGGCACAGCCCGGCAGAGGAAGTCCCCGTACACCCAGGCTTTGTAGATGAGGTTGCCCACAGTGATGGGCATGCAGACACACACCACCATGAGGTCACACACTGCCAGGTTGATGAGGAGGCTGCGGGTGGCACTCAGGCTGGACACCTGGCTTCGGCGCTTCCGCGTCAGCACCCTGATGGACATGATGTTCCCCACAAAGCCCACCACAAAGGACACGAGGTACATGGCAGTCAGGCTGATGGTGACAGGCTCCTTGGCAAAGAGGAACAGCATCTCCTCTAGCTCTTCCCAGCCCAGCTCTTGGCTTCCATTCCAGAACCCACCCTGGGTCTGGTTCTCCTCCTGCCACAATTGAAGCAGACTGGGGGGAACACCGGGGGTGGGGGGAGAGGAATTCATGGCTGAGCCTCCCCGGGGGCTAACAGGGCAGAGCCTGCCACGCTGCTCTGAGTGTTCCGGCCATGTCTACCTGGGACCACGCCTGCAAGAGAGGGTGCATAGAAAAGGGGTGAGAGCGAGCTGCTGCCCCGATATTTTCCTTTCCCAGCGAAACTGTCTGTCGGAAATGGCTTCTCGGTAACTTAGTTGAGCCGCGGCTATGAGCGGGCGGCCCGGGCAGCGCAGCGCATCTCTGCGGGCACCGGCTCCGTGCTTGGCCGCAGGGGAACGGCACGAGGACGGAGGGTACAGCATCCCCCAGCCACACCGGCACCCCCCGTCCTCCCGGTAAAGTTGCATGCCCCGCGCTACCGGCCCCGAACACGGGCAGTCCCCTCTGCCCCTCTATTCTCCCGGTTCCCCCCTCCCGGTTCTGCCCCGGTCCCACGTCGCGGCGCGGCAGCACTCACCGGGCGTAGGGCGGGCAGCGGCGGGCCGGGATCCTCCCGCTCTGCCGGCCGTTCCGCCGTGTGCTGGCAGCGCAGGACCCGCGGACTCACACGCACACTCACACTCGCTCGCATACACGCGCACCCGGACACACGCACCAGCGGCACCGCGCTCCCTGCGCCCACCCCGCGCACGGCGGCACCCGCGTCCCTCCTCGCTGACACGCACACACGGAGCCCTGCACACGCACGAAGCACACGCAACCCTCCTTCAGCCCGTCCTGCAAGCCGCAACACCCCCACTTCCCTCCCGCACACTTCTGCGTTGTTGCACACCACCCTGAGTGCAGACCCCTCTGCGGACTCCTCAGCCATCGCATGCACTCCCAGCACACACGCAGGTTTACAGATCCCCTGCACTTATACGGACACTCTGCACGCATACTGTGCACCCTAACCTTGCCACACTTCCCCGCATGCACCTTTCCACAGGTGCCTCACAACACTCTTTGCACATACAACCTCTGCACACACGTATTACTCTGCACACCCCTCCCTGCACACCTCCCCCTTTTGCGCTCCCCAGTCACGCTCCCCCCGCTCACCCTTTGCACTCACTCTTTGCACCCACACACACACATCCTGCGTACCCCCTCCTTCACGGACACCTCCAAGTCCTCTGCTGGGATTGCTGGCTGGATCCGAGCTGTTCCAGGCCGTGCTGTCCCAGGTCATGCCCAACCAAGCACTTACGCCGAGCCGAGCAGTGCCAGACGCTCCTCTCTCCGGGCTCCCCGTGCCCGGGCCGTGGTGCTGAAGGGACAGCTCCGCCGAGGGGCAGCAGCGGGCACGGCCCGCCTCTCCTGGGAGCTTCTCCTCCACCCGCGTGTTCCTCCCTGGCCTTCATAGGATCATGGAATCAGAACAAGACAGAGATGCACCCAGGCACTTCTGCACCTACCTCTAGCATAAGACCAAGTCCACCAGGCTCCTTTTGAGCCTTCCCGCAGAAGCCGACAGCCTGTGGTCAACACCGTATCACCTGTTGGTGGGAACCCATTTGAGCAACGAGTGTTAGGGAAGAAACACAGCTTTGTGTCTTTTCTCTTACACCAGAGGAATGGGACAAACGTTCCATAGAAAGTCTTACTCAAAAAAGTTGAAGGGCTAGGTTGGGGAACAAAGTTATTTTGTTAAATGGAGCTTTAGACTTGGAAGTAATCAGATGATGCCAGTGAATCACTGAAGAAAACGTTTGACAAGAGGAACCAATAGTTCTGCCTGAGGATTTTATTTTGTATTTTCTTTCATTGCTTTCTCTGAGAGAGAGCAAGGTAACAAATGCAGGCCAAGTGGAAGATTTTGTCACTGAGTGGTGAATGCCCTTGATTTCAGTGGGAAATTCTCCATCCATTTTAGTCTATTTATGTGAATGAAGAAAGTAAATATTTTTGGTCACCCTGACGTGAAGTGAAAGAAAGATTAGCAGTGTAACAACACTTTGTGGGGGAATGTGATCGGCATATAAAGCTCTTCTGCATTAGAATGCATTTGCTTTAGGCATGTGACTGTTTATTCCCTTATAGTTTTATGTATGTGTATTTATAGATCTTCAGAGACAAACAACTTCTATAAACTAATTACAGTGTGTTGCCCAGAGCACAAGGTACACATTATTCTATGCAGCAAATTGTCCAGATACTCACTTGGATACCTAAAATCTGCTGCAATTTCGCAGCTGCTCCACAACCAAATTGATCTATTGCAAACAGGCAACAATAGAGGCCAGGTCGAAGCTAGCAATTGGAAACCTCCATGCACCCGAGTCCTTGCCAGCCACTGCTCAGTCTTCTAAAGCAGATTTGTCATTACATGCAGAAAACAACAGAGTGGAGGTGTTTAAGTCAACAGCTTTAGAAGGGTATTAACAGACTGCAAGAGAAGAGAGCAAAGAAAGGTACTGGGACTCTTTAAACAACTTTTGTTAAGGTTATTGCTTTGCAATTGTTCAGTCTAATAAATGGAGGTAATATTATTATTTTTTCCCCATGCACTTTATTTCTAACCTGCATGATTTACTGCTAAGGAACCTCTAGGCTAGATTACTAAGTTAATCAGTGGTTAGATATAATTAGGATAAATCTGCTTTTGCATCCACTGGCATAGCTCACAAGTGCCAAGTCATCTCTAACAACAAATCACAAATCTATATACTGTATACAGCAGTTAGAAAGGACAAGGTCATTCATTATAACAAGTTCATTGACTACAGCAAGTTCAAAGTCACCAAATAGCTCAAGACAGGGAATCTCCAGTAGAAAGAAAATGCCATACTCTTTTCACACTGGTTCCCCTCTTACAGAGTGGCTTTAGAGTAAAAGCCAAAGGAAGCCCACTGGAAACAGAAGCCATCCTTCACCAGCAAGTGCAACGGTCTGGACTCTGATCCAACAGCAGTGTGCATCAGAAATAACCCACTGGTCTCACCGGAGTTACAGCTGTGAAGATCTGACCTGAGAGGAGGAGTGAGTCAGCCACTCTGGGGCTTTGCCAGAATCTCAGAAAAACTCACAGCAGCTCCCAGGCCTGGCACGTCTGCCCAAACCTGCTCTGCTCGCTCCACGTCACAGTCCCAGAGTGGGGTAAATTTAGCATAGCTGTCTCAGCACAAACCTCCCCGCTCCCACTGCAGCAAGAGCAGGAGCTGTGCTGTTATGTTCTGACTGTGCCAGGCCCAAGAACTGGTATACATTAGAGAAATCCTGAGGCCTTTCCAGCTTGTACTGGTGACCAGATGGACTGGTTCCTTGTGAGCGTGAAAATGGAGAAATTTCACAGCAGCTTGTCTACCTTCCCCTTGTAAAACTTTCTCCCTGCTAAGTACAGGGAGGGTGTTTTGGCAGCTGGGCCGCTGACTTGGAGAAAAGACAGCGAGCTGGGAAATGCTAGCACCAGTGAAATTGATTCCCTTTGGTTTTACTGGAAGGAGCTGGTCAGATTGCTCATGAAAAGCACTGGATAAAACCCAGAGTGGTTCATCACTGCCATTTACTCCTCCCATCCCTCACTCTGGCACAGAGCTGGGAGGACTATGGGGAAAGGAAGCTCAGGAGCCCTTATACCTGTCCATGCTGCCTACACTCACTGCCACCCATGGGCCACCCAGGAGTCCTGTGCATTTCTAATGCTCGATGCACATAGCAGTGATGCTGAAACCTGCCTCTCTGCCTCTTTTACCATCGGGACAAAGCAGCAGCGTTATTGTTTGCCACTGTATATTGGACAAAAAAGTGTCCATCCTCCTCTGGGACACTTTCTTCCGACACGAAAACTCCCCAAATCCTCAGCACTGTCAGTTTTCACAGAATCACAGAATTCTGGGGACATGTGAGCTGAGATTGCCACTCCCTCTGCTGGTGGCTGCTCTGAACCCGTGGCAGAGCTGCTCCAGCATCGCAGTTTTGGTGGGCACGCAAGGACTTTTCAGGCATCGTGGCCCAGGTCCTCAGCATCGCTCCGATGTGGAGTCCACTGATGTCAGCACGTTGACGTGGGTGTGGAGACAGGAAGAGGTAAGAGGCCGATGCATGCACCAAGACAAGGCACAAAAGGTGTCAAGTGCACTTCAGAATATTAGAAACTGCTATTGCAAAAACAAGTAAGAACAACTGGGAATTGATGTTTATTGTTTGTAATTAGTCTAAGGAGAGAGAAAACCTTTCTTCTCTCATTGTTCTTCCCCTCTCTATCAAAGAATGAAATGTTTAAACTATTTCTAGGGCCCTTTTGAGGATTTTAAATGAGGATTGTGTGCATTTTTCTGCCTGGGAATATTCACTGCTGTCTGTTTTCATAAACAGATACGTGCCAACTTCTTTATCTTCTGTCTTTGTTATTTGAAGCCTCTTAGATTGAGTGCTTCAGAAATGTAGTGGCTGAAATGAAAAGATAATTTTGTACAGAAGAATTTGTCTGATATGATGTATGCTCACTCAAGAACAATGAAACACCATTTTGGCATAAGTGTGATTGAAAATCCATCTTTCTGATATCTTTGCTTTTGGTTTGTACAGGACAGGCAAGCAGCAGACTGGGGAGCACGGGGCTGAATGTAGCCCTGATGGGACCCTGTTTAAAATAAAGTCCTGTCTCATTAAAAGATGAGTCAATGAACGGAGATAAGAGATTCGAGGCATTGCACAGGCTGCCCAGAGCAGTGGTGATGCCCCGTCCCTGCAGACAACACCCAAGGTCAGGGGATGGGATCTGAGCACTGATGGAGCTGTGGGTGTCCCTGTGCACTGCAGGGAGTGGGATCAGACGGCCTTTAGGGGTCCCTTCCAGCTCAAACGATTCTGTGGCTGCACAGTTTTTGGGAGAGATCAGTGCTTTGGATCCCTAGTTCATAGCCCAGGGAATTTTCTCCCTGCTCACATTTGGTGTGGAGGTCTCTATTTTTTTGCTCAAAAGAGGCAACATCGATCCTTAGGAAAAATCAGGATCAGTCTGAAAGCAAGGCCCAAATTAAGCAGATTTGGCTAATTGTGGAAACCTGTTGGTCTGACCAGGTTTGTGAGTCTCCATTTCAGCCTGTTTTGGTCAAAGCAGTTTGCCAGTGCAGCTGCTGAGAGGACAGGCAGATAAAACCATATCAGAGCAGAGGCTGCTGAGGCAGTCTTTCCTTACACCTGAGTGCTGCCAGAGCTGCACAAAAACATTGCTTTCCCAGTGCTCAGTAGCTGGCTGCAACAAGATAAGAAAGAGGTCTTTACATGACAGAGCTTTCTTGGCTCCATCAGCTGATTGCCAGCTGGGGGAAGTCTGACAAAGGCTTTAAATTTGCCACAGTTTGCCTTTCCCAGCTGCTTGCAGAAGCGGAGGAGAAACGTGTGGGGGCCGGAAGGAAAGGCACTGAGAAATGCATTTGCAGGGCCCACAGCTGCCAGCAGAGCAGGTAAAGGTTTTAGAGAACACAATAGCAGGAGCTTGTCTGTCTGAGCACGGAGATTCACTCTTGGCTGATGAGGCTGGGATCGGGTTACAGTTGAGATTTAGAGCTTGAGCGCTTTTGCAGCAAGGCCATCAGGTGGTGTGGGTAATAATAAGCTTTCCTCTATTTTGTGTTCTTGGCTAGGAAGCTCTTAGGGTTCCTGCTGTGTGGATTCAGAGGGAGATCAGCTGGGAAGCGGGGAGAGGTGACATCGTGGCTCTGAATCCTCTCCAGCAATCTGCTCTAATGTTCTGACAAGGTAAGGGAAAAAAAGTCTGTGAGCTTCTATTTATTTTGGGCAGCCTTTTTAGAGGAATATCACAACTAGAGTCATACAAAATCAGTCAGAGGCTCTGAGCGTTGGTTAAGCTCTGTCAGGATCAGCTGCATACTTTTTTTTTCTCTCCAGTAATAATGCATAACCTTTCATTGTGCAGTGACTCATCTGGAACGACTCGGGCAATTGACTGGAGGTACATTCACTGCTCCCTCACCACCACTGACCACGTTTGTCTCTCTGGTTCCCGTGTGTGCTCACAGCACAGAGCGACTTCAGGAAATGAAATATGACAGTAGATGGAGTTTAGTGCAGAGGCGGAGGTCAGGAGGTGAGGTAGCTGCACTTCGGTCTTACTCCCATTCTACAAAAGCAGCGATCTCATGTGCAATAAATCACACAGCAATCGCTAAACCTTGCTTAGGAGAGGAAGGGGAAGAATGAAGGGATGCTTGTGGCTCTTTGGCCGTTGTTTAGGATGGAGCAGGAGGTAAAGAAGTTAAAGAAACACTTATTAGCAGCTGAGACTGTAGCAGTGATACCTATGTACAAGCGGATAGAAGACTCATTGAGCTCAGCTAATTAAGACAAGGGGGGCTGGCTTGTCTCTGCAACCTGGGCTTTGTTGCAGATCATAGAGGGGTTCAGCATGGAGATTGTTGCTGTATTAAGGCAAATTCTCACATGTCACAAAGTCCTAGCTGAGCTAGGACATAAGCTACATGTGCTGCAGAGTGAGAGCACTTGGCTGGAGGCAAATGCACCTGGTCACTCCCTTGTCCTCCCTGCTCTTTTCCCCCCACATGCCTTGGTTTCCTCACCTCTATAAAGGTGTTACGACGCTTTCTTCTCTTTCTGGTTTGAAGCTGCAAAGTGCTCTGTGAGACCCAGCCGGGGAACATAGGTTGAGATGGGGGCAGGGAAAGCCACCTGGTCTCCATTGGCTCTTGTGCTCTGGGCAAGTCAGAGCTTTGGCTGGCTTGAAGGCATAATGTGATAGATTGCGTTCAGCTCTAACAAGAAGGTCTTGAACAGACTGCAGAACAGGTCAGCAAATTCATAAGTAGGGTTAATTTCTGTCACTCTTTCCTTATGCAGCAGAGGTATACAATAACTCATCTGTCAAGTAAAGCAATACCATCAGCTTCCAATGCTTCAACCTCTATAGCAGATCCTTTCTTTCAGAAAATAATCCCTTTGCAGCCTGCGTTTAACGTCTGCAACTTGATACCTGCTGCTATGCATGCAAGATCAGAGCTGAGATGTGCTCCTGTCTGAGCTGGCTCTGGATGGAGGTGGTGTGAGTTAGTGACTTCACGAAGCTCCCTTTAAATGCAGTAAAAGAAGCATTTCTCTGCTTTTCTGCAGAAAATTCCTCTTCAGCTGTGGTCTGGGCCTGCGTAGTGCCTCAGAGTTCTCTCTCCCAGTTAGAACAGAGCTGCAATTCCTCCTTTCTTCTTGTTCTGTTTATTTGTTTCTTATGGACTCTTCGGAAAAGCCGAATCTGCCCTTCAGGCAGACATCTATGACTCCTGAGCCTTCAAGGAGTTTGACAGCCCACATGTTGAATAAGCAGTCTCTTAGGTAAGGGCTCAGAGATGTGAAGAAGAAAGTCGTGGCTCTTAAGTTCTGCTCTTGCTGGTGGCTGTATGTGTGGCAATGTGCTGGGAGAACGACGCCTTGAGGAGGTGAGAAGCGAGGTGCTGTAGATGTGGGTTGGTCATTGAGCTGCACCACAGCACGACTGCATTGAATTAGTGGCAATGAGAGCAATGCCTCACACAGCTTTGCCCTCCTTCAGGGGATGCTCATGGAAGCACTGAAATGGCAGAAAACTCATCTGTCAGCTAAACAGTTCCCAGTGGCCCTTCTGCCTCCCTTCACCAGAGCTGCCCTCCAGCCATGGCTGCATAGCTAAACCACCAGCATCAGTGTTTTGTGGTTGTGTTTTTTTTTTTTTTTTTGGTAGAAAAATGGACATTAAGTCAGAAAGCAAATGGGAAGCAGATGCAAACTGCACTGCTTTTTCCCTTTTAATTCTTTTCTAGACATCTTTCTCGCTGCGCTGGCACTCTGCCTCATCTCTGGGCAGGACCCAGTGTCTGATATTCGTGTGTCCCTTGCTAAGGCAGAGACAGCATCGTTCAGCCTGATGTGTCCAGGCTGCTGCACTACTGATAGCATGTGACTGTCACTGACGTGGGAGCCTTTTGTTCACCGGCCCATGAGGAAATCACTGGTGCTGCCACCAGGGTGTGTGATGATTGTCAGCAGTGTCAGCAGCACTGAAGAGTGCTTGCTAATTGTGCACCATCAGATGCTCCACAGGAGATCCGCAGCCCTGAGATGCTGCCAGAGGAGACCTTGGCCCTGGGAGTTCTGGCAGAGCTCAAGCACGAGGGATTATGAGCCTATTTTCCCTCTTATTGATCTGGGACAAGCCAGAGCAGTTCACTGAGCTCTGCAAATCCAGCCCAAATGAGGAACACAAGTGGGAATGGGAGAGCTGCTCTGTGGGGTCACTGCCTCTCCTGGCTTTGCCTCCTGAAGGGCATCTCTCCCTGCTGGCCCTCCCTGGTTGGTGTAAGCTGTAAGGGCAGCAGCTTCTGCTTTATAAGCAGAACCAATAAGGCAGTCTCCATCCCCTCCTGCAATAACTTCTCTCTCTGGAAGCATTTCAACATGGCTCCTGTGCTGCTTGGCACCACCAAAAGTACAGAGCTTGGGCAGTTAAATGTTCGTCTCCCTCCTCTTCATCAGGGCCTTCTCAAGCTGGGCAAGAGTGCCTCTCCATCAGTTCCCTTTACAGTCCCAAGCTGTGAATAGGAAAGCTGACTGAGGCGTGGAAGGAGCATGGGCTGGTTCTCTCTGATCGGTTCAACACCAGCACACAGTGCCTCTGTGTGGTGCTGATGTGTCAACCCCCTCCTGAGAGTTTAACTGATCATCTTAATGGTGTGGCTTCATTTTTCCCTAGAGTTTCTCCTTAAGGGGCAGATGAGGGCGAGAGAGTTAGAGAACATTTCTCCTAACCGACCAGCCCCGCAGCTTTCCTTGCAGAGATGCTCTGTAGCTCCCTAGAACCACATTGCTCCAAAGACCCTTTTACCCTTGGGAGTGTTTTGGCTAGAGGAAGCAGCAGATAAAAGCCTCAGTCAAAAGCCCTGCAGTAGTGCTGTGGATGTGTCAGGAGAGATTGGGCTTGCTCAGTGTGGATGGTAACACAGAGAGAGCTGCCCCCGGCACCGGCTGTAGGGAAGGTGCTCGCAGATGTGGCACAATCCCTGCTGCTGCCTGATTTGGGGTGGCATCTCTTCATTTGTTTGTACTTGAAATATTTTTGCTCTGTTTGTCCGAGGTCTTTTGTGCTCGCTTCTAGGGAGAAAAATGAAATTGTGGTGTATTACTGCAGCGGCGGCTGTAAATGGATTTTGCAGCTATGTAGCTCCAAAGTATTAGCCTCATAAATTGTTTCATCACTTTTCCTCTGTGAAAAATGATCTGTCTATCAACCCCCAAACAGGCATGAATAAAAAGAACAATTTCTTTCAAATGCAGTTCAGCATTATCAGAAGTATGACACAGAGATCCCAACAGGGCTATTTTTGCCTGCATTTGTGTCTGTCTTACTGGAGGGATGGCTGGAGGAGTGAAGTGTGTAGAGCCCTTGAGCAGCATCACAACTACGATTTAAGCCAGATCCTGGCAATGTTTTGCCTCAGTGGTGATGGATTTATTCCAAAGGAAGTCTCACCATCTCCAAGCGCTCCCAACTTGCCACCAAGACAAGTTGTCATTTCCAAATGGTAATTTCTGCTCTCTTTGGGGAGAAGAGGTACTGGTTGGGACTATTTTGAGTTCCCATTGCACTCTCCACCGTGAGAACAGGCCCAGTTCCAGTTGGTGTTTTTTATGGTCTGGAAGAAAATGATAAACGTTTCAGCAGACTCATAAATGTCAGCTTTGTGGCATCCTGTGTTGTGGTTGGCTACGCGGTCACCTCTTCTTTGTAAGTCCTTGAGACTATAAACAGAGGAAAGAGTTGGGAATGGCCAATTTAAGCATCGAGGAGTCTGGAGTGCAACTATGGCCTTTGGTGATCCCATCCAAAGACAAGGATGGGTCAGGGCTGCTTTGTTACCAAGTGTCATTGTCCTGAAGGAAGGGACTGCAAGGCGGGACCGTCTGTGTTATTGCTTGCCATCAGGAATGTGGTCTGTCTTACATCTGAGAAACAAAGGAGTGTTTGGGGGCAGCCGTAATTGCATTTTTGGAGCGAGTTCCTGTTCAGATTTAACACTGTGACATTATGCTTCTAATGTGTGCAATTAAAATAGTAAAAATAACATCATCTTTGCCTGCAGTGGCTTGGTCAAGGAATCAGAGACATTTCCCTTTTCAAGGAAGAGGGAACAGCAAAGAGAACAGGGTGCAAGGCAGAAGTAGACTTCATGAAGGGCAGCTGAAAAAGGAGGAAATGAAAGCAGGCAGGGTGAAGAGAAAAGTCAGAACATCTACAGGATGAGTGGCAGTTTGTTCATTTTGAACTCACAGGCTTCTAGACCCTGGCTTCTGAAGATGCTCTTTTGCTTTTGGAGTCCAGCTACATCTCTGTTGTGTGCTGAAGGGCCCATGTTCCTTTATGTGTCCTGATGAGCTTTACCCTTTTTTGACCCACTACACCAGCTCCCAGGATCTGTCTAACAAGGCTGGAGTTGGCAGGACACAGGCTGAGCAAACATCTCTGTGGAACTTATCTTCTGGAAATATCTTGCGATTTGCATCTTATCACTTTGGCTTACATAGAAAGGACTTCATTAGCCCTCAGAGCAAAAGGGCAGTGCTTTCCCAGTGCAGAGTAAAGCAACCCCCAACCTGTGTCCTCCTGCCCCGTGCACTGGCTGTTGCTCATACCTATTGCACACCTATAGGTTTGCAGGGAACAAACAACTCAGTTGATCTGTCCAGTGAAGGATGTTTCAGCAGGGATTTCTTTGTTGGATTTTATTGGCAAATACAAGGGCATTTTAACCCAGCTCCTGCAGTGACTGTCCATTTCCATTGGTAGCATCCATACACATTGCATCCATTGCCACGTGGCCAGCTGAGGACTAGCACTAATTTGCATCCTTCTCCAGGGCAAATGCTATTTCTGGGGCAGCATTAAAATATCCGGGCTATTCGAGGCAGATTTCGATGTGAAGCAGTGATCTGTCAGTCTCTCTAACAGCAAAGATAAGAGCGTTGTGCTCTTTAGGGCCCAGGGGGAGAAGGTTTTCAGTGATGTGGGCTACAAGCTAACAGCATGGCTGGTTGCTGCTGTATTGCTGTGGCAAGCAATGGCTGTGACCATCATTTCCACTGCAAGGATGTGCTGCAGCTATCTGGCTGGCTGATGATGGGTGGAGATGTGGAGGATGTGGCCCCCAGCTGGATCAGGAACTTAAGGAGGAGTGGCTGGTGGGGTTATCCCAACTTTCTTTGTTAGTAAAGGCCTCGTTTGATTATTTCCACTGAAGAAATGTCAATATCATTGAGAATCTGCAGCTTGGTGATGGATGAAAGCTGTTTTTGCCGGTGCTTGTACTGCAGGATTTTGTTTTCATCAATGAAAATGTGGAAATAATCCTGGTCAGAATAGATTTCAACCTGAAAGAGAGACTGTGTTACATCCACTGGGTGGACACATCTTCCCCAGACCTCACTGCTGTCACGTTGGTGAGCACTCAGATCTGGGAATGTGCATCCAAATCCTCCCCCAGCTGACGCATGAACAGGTCATCTCCTCTTTAGGCAAAAGAAAAGAATAATAGTGTTGTTTGCTTTGTGATGGCAGAAATGGTGACAATGCAAAGCTTGAACTGATGACAAAAGCACCAGGGATTATTGCTGGAGCTGTGCGTGTCTGTGCCAGAGCCTGGCTACAAATCAGCAGCAAAATAGTGTGGACAAAAGAAATACTGACAGGAGGCAGATTCAGAAAGGGGACTTCACTGGATACAGTGCTGGCTGGAAAGGGGAAGGCAGATTCTTGAGGACCACCCCAATATTGGCTGGGAAACTCCTGCCCCACCCAAGGACGTCCACGGTTGTGACCCGGGGCTACCTGGAAGGGCTCCTTGGCTTCGAAGGGGAAGGTATTGTTCACCTCCTCCTTCCCCCAGTGGTTGGCCAGGAAGGAGTTGCAAACAATTCTGGAGCTGGCGAAGCGGGGATTAAAGTGGAAAGCGATCTGATCTCCGGGATGACTGAGGAAATTAATTTCAAACCTATAAAAGCGAGAGAAAGGGATGCAGAGGGCCATGGAGCAGCACTGCTGTTCTGGAGGAGCTGTGAGCACAGCTGTACTCACATGCTGGTGCTGGAGCTGGTTTCACCCTTGACCACGACGCTCCAGCCGGGACACATCCCCTCTGGATACAGAGCCTCGAACTGGAGGTGATGGCAAAGCAGGGCATGGTGGGGAACAGCACATCACAGCCCATCCCCAGCCACTGCTCCGTATCTCTGATCCTCTTCTCCATCCCCCTTCCCACACGCTTTCTGCTCAAGCCTTTTTCTTGCTCCCAAGTAAGCTCTGAGCCTCTGTTCCCTTCTCAGGATTTTCTTTTGTATTTGTCACCCAGCTCTTTACAGAAGACCTCAGGGCAGAAATCCTGCCTGGCACAAAGGCATCTGCTCCTTCTCCCTGCCTGGACGATGCAAAATCTGTGGAACCCTCAGTGATGCTTTGAAGCAGCATGTGAAAGGCAGGGACTGACAAAGGAGCGGGGTAATGTGGCATCCAGTCCATCCCCATAAGTGTTATATGGATGACATCTCAAGATCTCCTTTCTGATCCCATTCCACCAGCTCCCCACCCCCCCCCCCATTTTCAATGTAAATGTGCATAGAACAAGCTAGAAAATGTTCCTTGTTGAATAATTCATAGTTTTATTAAATAAATCATTTTAATAAGAAGGGCTTGCCATTTCATCCCACTTTTCTTAGCACTCTTTATGATCTTGCATTTCTGAGCATTGCCCTTCCCAAACTCATTGGGAAAAAATCTCTCCAGCTTTGGCAGCTCCTTTCCTGGCTCTCCCTTCTCAAGGCTCAGTTCTTACACAGCCCTCCCCTTTATCTGTCACCATTTCCCATTTCCAGTGCATTTTTGGGATGTGCAGGTTAAGCACATCCCCAGCACTTACCCGCAGTGCCATCCTGCTCTCCTGCTCTGTGCAGCAGATGTGGGTGTGCAGCCAGGGTGGGGGAGTCTATATAGGGCTGTCAGACAGGGATTAGCAGAGGCAGCAGCCTGAGGTCACTTTTTAGTGCTGGGTGATTGTGAGCAGCAAATCCCGCTCCCCAGGCAGGGTCAGCCCACTCAGGCATGCAAAGTTCATTCAGCCCCACTCATCCTCTGAGCATCCTGAGCTGTGATGTGATGGAGGCAGGGTGGGAGCCATGGGGCACAAAGCAAGAATGTGGGCTCCTGAAGCTGGAGGAGATAACAGCAGCCCTTTCTGCTGCAAAGTCTGTATAATCTTTTTCTTTTTTTGTTTTCTTTTTTCTCACAGCCTGTATGGGGCCAGCGGGTTTGGGATGCCACTGTGCTGAACTCAGAACAGATCCCTTCCCTGCTGGAAACAAAGTAGGGATCTGGGAGTGGGATGAGAGAGCTTTTGTCAGATGTTTCCTGGTGTGGAAAGGCACCAAGAAACAGTTTGTGATGAAATGGAAGTTGATATATACTAGAGATGGGAGTTTGCATCAGCATTTGTTAGTGTATGGTTGGGCAAAGCTGTGCCAGGCAAGGGAAGGGTTGCTGTGCACTTATTTTCACAGGATCAACACACCAAAAGCACATCCTGGCCACCCCTTCGTGCCTGGGAGGCCTTGGTTCTCCCTGGATGGTCCTGCAGGAATCCCTGGCTTCTGTGGTTGAACGCTCCTCGTGCTATGGGCCATGGTGCCGATGTTATTTAATGTGTTTGCTTTGTTTCCAGCAGCTAAGCAGAATGAGAGCTGCTATCCCAGGCCCTGGTGCCCTTGGCAGATGACTTAAAACTCAATCCAACAGGCATCTAAGCCAAGAGCCTCTCCTGGGGCTGTAAAACCAGGTCCCAGGCTGGGTTTTGCCCCTTTGGTCTCCTGCAAAAGCAAAGTGCTCATGACGAGGAAATGTGCCGGGAGCACTGGAGCAGAGCTCTGTGCTTCAGATGGCAGTGCTGGGAAGTGCTGAGGGACACGGTTTGGTGTCACGATGAGGATGGGTTGGATTTGGATTTGGCAATCTTAGAGTTCTTTTCCAGCCATCCTGATTCCATTCTATGATTCAGTGGAGGTGCTGAGGAGGCAGAGGATGCTGTGCAGAGAGGCACCAGCAGGGCAAATACCAGCTCCTTTCTGTGCCCAGTGCCCACCTCACCCCTGCAGCACAGACACCAACACAGGTCACAGCTTCTGGAGGAGCTGCTGGAAGTTTTGGTTTTGTCTCATGAAACCAAGCACTGCCCACAGATCTGTAGCTGTCCTGGCAGGGCGATGTCCCAGCTGGGCCCTGTGACAGCTCCCACTGCAGCTGCTGAAGCCACCACTAGCAGCGGCAGCAAGTGCTGAGCTCAGTGCCCTGCTGCTAACAGCGGTGCTTGGCTGAGCAGTGCTGGAGTTGTGGCTTTTCTGCAGGGTTGCCCTGAAGGAGGACAAAAAGCAGCAGAAATATTTTTGGAGGGATGGGTGAACTCTTGAGGATGGAGAAGGTTCTGACTGCTTTCAGGGATAGAAACTATGGGGTTGCTCAGTGCTCCCAAATTTCATTTTGACTCCTTTTGGTGAGAAGCAGTAAAGGCTTTGGGAAAGGTGCAAGCACAGCAAATTGTGCCCAAATAGGGGCTGGTTGTAGAGGTGTGCCTTGTTTGCCTTCTGCCTGTTGTGCCATTCCTGGGAGCCATCATCACCTCTGCTTAACAGGGAGGAAGGCAGTGGGAACACGTCTCAAGTCAGCTGTTGCAGGTGGGCGGGTGGCTCTCAGTGGCATCGCTTTTCCCAGGCACACTGACTACGTGCTGCTGGGTTACAGCAAAGAAAAACACAGCACAGAAAATGAGCTGATGGTCTGACAGCTCGGTTAGCTGCAGGGGCTCTTCGTTAGCGTGACATTTTGGTGATTATCAAATCTCTTATTAGCAGACCTGCTCATGCATTTGTCAGCCATTTGGTTGTACAACAGGCAGCGTTTGCACCTATCCCTAAGCCGTTACAATCCTTGTCCTGCTCTCGGTCATTTGTCCCCAGGCCATTCTCCTGCTGTTCATGGAGTGACAGAAGTGCTCAGTGAGGAGCCCAGCACTGTGCTTCCCACGGGGATTTTCACACAAATCTCCCCTGTGAGAAACTGCTTGTCTGCGAGTGCGGTTACGTTCGTGAGTCTGTAGAGGTCTCCAAACACACAGGATGTGTTCGCAGGACCCGAGTGCATTCCTTGCATCTACACTCCATACACCGATTTTCCTCTGTTCTCATGGACTGCTCTGCAGATGATGCTTTGGCTTCTGATACCTGCTTGGATTTTACTGCGAGCTCTTGTAGGAACGTGGTGCCCATCCCACAATTAACTCAGCTGTGCCCTGACATGAGGCATACCCTCCCTGCAGTGCCGCATGTTGTTCTGTACTTACTTTGTCCTGCCAGCCAGAAACTACAGCACACTGACCTGGCTGTGTCCACACCTCTTATAGTGCTGTGGATGCCCTTGGATGCTATTGCATGGCCCTATGCCTTATTAACGTCTGGCCCTTTATGTACTCATGCATATAGATAGATAGATAGATAGATAGATAGATAGATAGATAGATAGATAGATAGATAGATAGATAGAGATATATAGCAGCTGGGAAACCTCAGTGATGCACACCTACTGGTGGCTTACAGATCAGCCCACATGCCCAAAATACACCGACGAGGCTCTGGACTGGTGCGTGCAGGGTTGCTTTGGTACCTGGTGCTGGGCTGCAGCCAGAGCCACACTCTTCTGTCCCATTGCTGCTCAGGGATGGAGAAACTTGGGAGCCACCCCTGGTAACTCCCTTGGGATTATTAGCACAGGGGCCTCCAGGCCTGATGCCTTCAAGAACTAGCAATAATTAACCTAGGAATTATGTATTTATTAGTATGGGGGGTGCAGGCTTGGCCATATTTGCTCCACCAACTCATTAATGTCTCATGTCTCCTTTTCCATTTGAGCATCCCAACCCTCCAGCCTCTGCTAACCGCTGTTTCTGCTCTCTCCACGTTGCAATATGTAGGACCTGCCAGAAGAGGGCTGGAGACTCCGGGCAGATCCCTTAGACGAATGATAACCATCAGGCAAACAGTGCACGAGTCTGATGCCAGCGCAGCCTGATGCAACACCTCTGTGCCTCCGCTCTGGGCTGTGCTCTGCTCTGCAGCCCGCACTTCTCCTTGCAGCTCCTTAAAGTGACCGCTGTCCCTCCGAAAGCGCCCTGCAGAGCGAGCTCAGCCTAAAAAAATCACAAGGAAAGAAAAACATCACACTCTGCAAGGTGGCAAGCGACATGGGAAAGCTCACACCCACCGGCACACGCTGCCTGTGCCCGGCCCTGTGAAGTGTCAGCTCCAGCACGGCCCTAACGAGCTGCTGAGGCGTTGGGTCCCACCCTGTGTCTGTTTATCCGTGCCTTGGCGCAGTGGCAGTGTGTCCTGTGGTCCTCTTGTCTGGGGAAGGGGAAGTGGTGCTCCTCCGCTGTGGCTGCAGCTCTTGGTTATGAGCTCCCGTTTGCAGGCATGTGAATGATGGCACAGATCTCTTCCTCTCTGTGCGTGGCAGTGCCACTCCTCTGCTGGGCCGTGCATTGCGGGAGTGCAGCTGAGGCCGAGGCCGGCTGCTCCCTGCTCCCTCATTGGGACTTTCCTCTGGGGCGGCTTTGAGGAGTGGGGATGAAAGGCGGCACGGTGGAAGCACGAAGCCCGCCTGGTTTATTTTATTTATAACTGTGTCTGCTTGAAAGGAAGCCGGCACTATCAGCTCCAGCACCGCCGGGTTAAATGAGTAAATGAAAGAGGAGTTTTGCGTATATTCTGGAGCTCGAGTTTGCTCTTATATGGGCATCCCACCAGGCGCTGCTTGCTGGTACCTTGCTGCTTGTGGTGTGGGACGTTCAGGCTCCAGCAGTGAGCCAGGGACCTGTCTGTGTGACAAGCGGGAGGCAACAGAGAGTGGATGAGGTCAGGCTGCAGCCACCTCCATTCCCCTGGCCTGGGCTGGCTGCATGCTCTGGCCCTGCTGCAGTCAGGGCATGGATGTTCTGTCAGAAAACAAGGCTTCGTGCAGGATGGTGTTTACCACCCAGGGGTCCTTCAGCCTATATTTGATCATCCATAAGTATTTGCCCTGCTGTGTTTGCTGGTTTATCCTTTCCAAACTCCCCAGGAAGACACCTGCCTCCTTCTCCCCAGGATGAACGGGGAGGAGCAGGGCTGGTGCAGGGCTCCTGTGGTCCCCAGTGTCAGAGTGTGGGTGGTGTGTGTGGCCCCCATGGGATCTCTGACTCACGGCTAAAGTGATGACAGAGCCCTGGGATGGGGAGGGGAGAAATGTGAGCCCTTCCTTCTGCACTCCAATCTGGATGTGGGGAATTTTTGCTACCTGGGGATGGAGTCAGGTTTGGCAAAACCCATTCCATCCCCTGCAGCCTCATCAAAAAGTACTGTCAATCCAGAAGCACTTTCCAGGTGAGGTGAGACTTTGAGGGCCAGGTTTCCTCAGTCTAAGTGGCTCTGATTTAGTGCTGAGTGATTTACTGCCCTAAAATGCCAGGAGAGGAGGCACAACTGTGGAGGGGCTGCAGCTTGGCCGCAAGCTTTCACTCCCACAAGTAACAGCATGACGGCCTCTTGCTAATGCTTCCCCTGCAAGCCCCATGCCAGCTCCTTGGACAGGGACGCACGTGGCAACAGGCCTGAGCACGGCACAGGCAGCCATGTTCCACGTATATCAAAGGCTGCATTCCTCCCCGGGAGCTGTGCGTGGGATGGAGCCGCAGTCGTGCGCCTGCAGCTGCTGTTGGGGAGGAGGTAGAGGAGGGGGTAAGCCCGGTGCTGGGTGAAAGGAGGGAGCTTGACCTCCTTTCCTGAGGTTTGAGTATAGATCAGGCACAGGTGCATCCATTGAGCTGGAGCTCTGGAAGCTCTTGGCAGGTTCCATGTGAATGGTTTGGGTGTGGGGACATTGGGATGTGTGGAGTCCACCAGCTCTTTGCAAGGGTTGTTGGCATAAGGAATCACAGCGGCACGCAGGGATCACACAGGCCTTCCCATGTTCATGTTTGAAACCCTGACAACAGCTATCCTAGTGGCTGCGTCCATCCCAGCCCCTGGAGTGATGGGGGAATGATACACAGGAGATGAGTGTACAGGAGGGCATTTTTGGCTCGGCAGACCCTTCTGAAGGGGATCAACACCAGCAAGACTCCAGAAAATGATCTGCCTGACTGCCAGGTCAGCAAACCCTGAGCTTGGAGTCTTGGTCCTCCCCATGTGAGTTGTGATCTCTGCTGCTTGGGGATGGCATCGGGGTGTTGCAGCAAGTTGCGAGGCAGCGGGGGGGGAGGATGCAGCTTTCTGCTATTTTGGAGAGCAGGGAGGAAGAGGAAGGGCTGCTGACAAAGACTGAAACTCGAAAAATGACGATGGTGACAAAAAAACCTCCTCCCGTTTGGGGAACCAAGTGTATTTGTTTCCTGATGTGATCAGGATGGCTCAAACTGAGAGAAGCACATTCATGTCACTGACTTGCAACATCTCAAGTTGGGTGGGTAGGGATGGAGCAAAGTATACCAGTCTCACTCCCTCCAGACCCAGCACAGGGTCTGAAAGACCTCTTCAGCCAAACACTTAAACCCTAAGCTGAGCCACCATGCAGGGCTTGCTACCAGCACCAGCTGCCTGGTGGTAGTGCCTCAGAACCCAGGCTGCACCAGGTTAAGCCAAGAAGGTGGCAGCTGGTGGCACCATATTTTCCTTCCCTATAGCCCTGTTTGCTGTTGCTCGTCCTGCTACTCACCCTGATCCCCCTCGGGAGTTCTGCTTCTCTCTGCCCCTTCCCGCAGAGAGACTCCCTGACCCTCCTCCAGCTTCTTATCTGCAGACAGCAAAGTTGTTCTTCTTGAGATGAACAATAAGACAGTCAGTGCCCCAGGGAGCCTGTGGCCAAGGCAAGGAGATGCTATGTCATTTGGTTTCTTCTTTGTTTTCATATTGGCTTTTATAGCTGCAGATGGGCTCCAGCCACAGATTCAGCTCCCAGTGCCTTGGGTGGAGGCTGTTGATTCAGTCCCTCTCTATTTCTGGTGTTGGGCTTATATATAATTTATTCCTATGTAGTTACAGATATAGCTGTGCAAAGCATGAGAATTTCAGTGGGGACGTGAAGGGTGGTTTATGAGTGAGCCGTTAGTGTGTGTGAGATTTCAGTGAAAGGAACACTCGTAAACTGGTAACAAGGGCACAGTGCTGGGAGATGCCTCATGCCCTGTGAAAGGGTTCATCCAGGGAAGGCTGAGGCTCACCGCAGACATACCCACATCCTGACTGCAATGTTCCTGCTCATAGAGCTGAGCTGGGGAGTGGGGCTGAAGGTCCATCTGCTTGGAGCTCAGGAGGAGGAAAGGCTTGGGAGCTGAGGAGGTACCTGCAGCTCTTCCTTGTTTTGCGCTCAGCTGCACTCCCACCAAGGCTGATAATGAGTTTCCAATCCCACGCAGGGATGAAGCATACAGGGAGATGCCCATCAGCCATGGCCGGGGCATGGCTCCCATGGATGGGATGGAAGAGGGGCTGCAGGGTTCCACCCCAATCTCCACAAACAATCTGATCTGCCTGAGCACTTCATCAATCCTGTTTTGTACACGATGCAGAACGTAGCCTGGGGAGAGGTTACCACACCATGACTCTGCTTCTCACACCCTCTGCTTTCCCTCCTTCTCCTTCGGATCCGGCTGCTGGGAGCAATCCCTTTTTCTTTTCTTTTTCTTTTTTTTTTTTTTTTCCCTCTCTTTTCTGGAGTTTTTAACCAAACTCCAAAACATCTGGAACAGCTCATGGAGCTGGAGAGGATTGTAACGCTGAGAGTGGAAATAGGGTCATGGAAACAGAGGCACCCTGTTGGATTAATGCTTAAGAGCAACACTTGGGAAGGCTTGGGGTCAAAGCCTCACCCCCTCTCTCATAAACGAAAAGAGTTGGAAAAATTCTGGTGAGACCCTGGGAGATGTTTTTTGTACCATAAAACCACTGCCTGCTTCCAGGTTCTGCTCATGGGGTCTGTGCCCGGGGGATGTCTCTGGACCCATTGTGCCCAGCACCCATTGGTACCCATTGTCTTTGTGCATGGATGTGGCACTCTGCTGTTTAGGTCTCCCAGCTCCAACATTTTCTCCTATGTGGCAAACTGACAGGAGGTCGAGAAAGAAGTCAGTATTTTGAAAAGGGCAATAGGGCCCCTGGGGTTATTTAGAGCCTGCCAGCTTGACATCCATCAAGGCTGACATACTGAGAGAGCTTTTACAGAAAGCAACGTGAAGTTAATTAAAGGAAGGGTGTGACTGATGCCAGTCCCAGCAGATGATGAAAATAGATCTCTGCTAAATTCTTCGTTTCTGCAGGGCTAGGATTTGGGCTGATAAAGATGATACTGTCAGTGCAACAGGCCTTGTTGCGTGGTTTGATTTGGTGTCTGGCTGTGGTACAAATGGAGCCAGAGTGGAGCCTACCACTTACATTGATACACAGATTGATAAGCACCGGTGATGTAAAAACCACCATGGCATGCTGATGGGAGGTCAAACATGGGTGCCTGTGGGCTATGAAATGCTGCTGCCAGGGGGAAATGTGGTCACACAGCTGCTTTTCCAGCAGGGCTGCACAGAAACTGGCTCTTGAACCTCCCCAGCTTTACCTGTTTAGTGGAAAAAGATGAAACCCTTTGGATAATATTTGTAAATGACTGTTAGAGGGTAAGTCAGCTTGGTGCTAGCCAAAAAGTGCTTTTTTCTTTTTTTTTAGTACAACCACAGAGAGTTCTAGGAATGAAAAGGGAAGATGTATTTATAGAATGGGACAACCTTGAAAAGAATCTAAAAACGTGAAAGCCATGGCAGAACTGTGGGTTTTGGCCTTATTTTAGTGGGACAATCCCTAAAAACATCTCCGTGTTCTCCTAAAGGGAAGTCAGGTTCTTGAAGTGCCCACGTGTGTGGCTGCAAAGCACTGCAGCAACTCCAGGCACATCCCTGCTCTTTGCTGTGGCAGTGGGGGAAGCGGTGACCCTGCTTTGGGATCCCCTGGCCAAGCAGGAGGGTGGTATAAAGAAAAGGTCCAGGAAAAGAGCCTCAGAAATGATTGAGGGACTGGAAATGTTGCTTGTGCAGATAGTGTGTTGCGCTCGGTTTATTTAATGTGATACGTGGAAGAGTTTTGGCTTTTGGGTCATGGCATCCCTAAAAGTCAAGTTGGTGACAGGGGAGTGTTTCCCAGCTGACAGCCACCAGCAGGGTAGATTGAATGGACCGACACTGAAAGAGCATGGCTTTGGGACACTTGGTTCATCTGATGGATTCAAATGGAAACCTGGACACCCTGCTCCTCCGCCATGAAACCTTAAACTCTGCAGGGCACTGCCACCTGCCAGCCCGCAGCGGGATGGGAAGGGAGCCCCGCTGATGGCCTCAGGCTTTTCCCATCCAGGCGAGAAAACAAGCTGTGAAAAAAGTAAACATGTCACTGAAGTATTTTCCCTTGCAGACGGGTTGATTTTTTTCTGGGCTCTGAGAAAGGACATGAGGAAGCTGCTGGCACATGGAGTGCACCAGCCCTGACTTTACAAATATTTGAATAACGTTTACTGTTGCAGTACACGCTATTCCACAATGAACTAAAAAATAATTGTGAAAAATCAGTATCACTGGGCTCTACCAGATGTGGTGCCCATATATTTCTTGGTGTCTTGCTCAGCTCTGAGCCCCAGCAGCCACTTTCAGCACCGGTGCTGAGCCAGGCTGTTCCTGGGCCAAATCCCTGCAGATTTGGTCGTATCCAAGTCCACTTGTGTGACCTGAATAACACTCCGCAGATGCTTGTGTGATTCCACCATAGAAATATGGGTGCCATTCATTGTGCCCCTTGCTTAGCCCACGGATGGGCCATTGTTTATGTAGGGCCTCCTCAATGTGCCTTTGTTATTGTGCTCTCTCACATTTCCTGCATTTGAACCCCTTATCACAGCCTTGCCCCGGGAATATGTGCACAGGAGGGTGCGTTTTATGGGCTGATAAGATTCTATTGCCGGCAGCCTTATTGATGGGATGTCTGGATCAAGAGGTGGGGATCCTGCACTTGGGTGGGGGCAAGAAGGGGGGGTCGAGAAGCTCTGTGCCCACTTTCCCCTGGGATGGATCCCCATCTTTCTCCCTTCCATCGTCTCAGCCTCAGCAGTCCCTCACTGCAGCCCTCAAACCTCTGCTGAGCTCTTCTCTTGGCAGCAGTTCGCATTGAATTTTTATTTTTTAAGCATTAGTTTAGAAATAGGACGTGGCCAATACCATCCTTGCCAGGTGCTCACTCCCTCTACACTTTTGCTCAGAGCCTTTGTGTGCGTGTGCGCATACAAGCGATGAGCAACAATTAAAGAGCTTTATTAGTCCCACAACTAAGCTATAATAGGGAAAACCTGCATCCTTCCTGGCAGCTCCTGGTGTAAGGAGAGCAGATCCCAGTGAGCACCCTGCCCATGCTCCCTGCTCTCACAGCCACATTTAAGGGGTTTCTGTTCTCCTTTATGCCCAGGTCAGGCTGAAGGCTCTGAGCACTGATGGAGCTGTGGGTGTCCCTGTTCATGGCAGGGGAGTGGGACCAGATAGCCTTTAAAGGTCCTTTCCAACTCAAATGTCTCTATGATTCTAGGATTTTAAGAAGTTTGCCTAAATTGCAGGGACAGAAAAACCTCTCCAGAGGAAATTCCCCCAGGTGTTGGGTGGCCATGGCTGTGCTGACCCAATCCCCTGTGATGTGTGGCTGTCCCAGATCTGGCAATCCTGATGATTCCCAGTGTTTTGGGCCAACAGACACAAACTTCAGCCTCCTCCAGCAGCTGGCATTCCTGCACGCACTTGTGTACGTGCAAGGTTATATCATAACAGCTTTTTAAGCTACGAGGCTTTTGAAGTTGTAGCCAAGGTTTGTTTTTACATGTGTATCGAGCCAAGCCCCTTGTTGGGGTGTTTACAAGATGCTCTTCTGTTCGCGGAGGCTCACCTCACCTTTTGAAGCAGGGAGCATCTCAGTGCTCAGCAGGGTTGGCGTGAAGATGGGGTTTTGAAGGCTCAAGCCAGTGTCAGGAGGGAAGGCAAATGACAGCAGCCTTGGAGGGCTTCCTGCTCTCTGCTCAGCTGAGGCCCATGGTGGGACAACCAGGGACATGCAGAGGAGTAGAGGCAGGCCAGATGGACATTCTATAGAAGAAACAGGGAAAACTTTAAAACCATGGAGCCACTCATGCTATTCTTGACCCTCTATCCACGCTGTTGGGTGGGGGACTCACAGTATCCCCAGGAACAGCAGGTTTGCCATGGGTTCCCTGCATTTCTAGGTTCATTTGGGGGTATCAGAACCCCAGTGTGACCTCCAGCAATGGCTCCATCAGGGGCTCAAAGGTGGTTCATCCCACATTCACTGCTGAGTTTGTGCAGGGCAGCAGCTTACAGACACTCCATTGGCTGCTCATTTTCCCACACCCCACATTCCCCCACATCATCCCGTATTTATTTGATGTAAATATCCCAGCTGAAAGGCCGAGGCTGGGTGAGCAGCAGTGGGAACAACCACCACCCACAAGGACTGGGCAGCACATCCCAGCCCCATGTGGGATGGAAGCCGAGTGGTTACACTCAGCCCCTTCTGCACTGCTGTTCCAGTCACAGCTTGCATGGGCTTCCTTGCAGACATCTGGCAGCTGGGCTGTGCAGGCAGCAGGAATGTAACGAGCTGTGCAGATGAGAGGTGCTGCGCTCAGGTTGCAGCCCGTGGGGCAGGGAGGCAGTGTTTTGTTTATAAACACAGGCGGGATGATTAAGATAAGAAGGGGATGGTAATTAAATTAAATTAAGGCTCTGGAAGTCGTTAGATGAGCCTGAAAGTATTGCCAGTCGCTTTAATTCCTATCTCTGCAAAACAGGGGCTCTCTGTGCAGGAGCAGCAGAGGGTGACCGGGGACCGTGGGGAGCCTCCATCAGCTCACTGGAGATGCAGTTATATCCCAGCAGGGGGATGTGAGAGAGATGGGTGAAAGGAAAGCAGCAGAGAATTGTGAGAGGCAGGGAATGGTGCGCAGCCTCTTCTCCTCCCTGTGCCAGAGCTCCAACATGGAGCCAAGGTGCGGTAGGACAGAGGAGCTGAATTCCACTGGGATGCAGCACACAGCAGGACACCCACATTTTAATCTGAGTTAAAACGGGCTAGGAAGAAAGGTTTGGATGTGTTCAGATCTCCAGCTCAGAGATTGCAGCTCTACCTGTGCCAGCTCAGAGCAAAGGATGCAGCAACACCCAGAGCCAACAAGTCTGCCTGCAGGGCATGGCATGGCATTGCACAGTGTGGCACGCCTGGCTGTGCATCTGGGACAGCACTCCTCTCCTGGGGCTGTGGTTTGTGCACACTGGCACAAGGTGCCCAGAGAGGGGGTGGATGCCCAATCCCTGGAGACACCCAAGGTCAGGCTGGATGGAGCTCTGAGCACCTGATGAAGATGTGGGTGTACCTGTTCGTTGCAGGGGAGTAGGGCCAGATGGCTTTTAAGGGTCCCTTCCAACTCAAATGATTCTATGATTCTGTTTACATATATATATAAAGGGCCTATCACCATATTGAGGAGACAATACCAACAAACTGTAATCATGGCCTGGATGAATCAGCTGACCACAATAAAGCATCCCTTGTTTGAATCCTTGGAGAGGGGGAAAGGCCCTTTCCTTTGTGAGAGGTCTTACGGGGGTACTGAGAGCAGGTAAATGGGGACTGTACCTTTCTAAGGATGGTCCCCAAGGGGAATCTAACCCCTTGTACACCAGTTGGTGTGCTGGGGGGTGTTATGGGGGCTTTCCTCCTATTGATCTCCCCAATTAATCTCCCATTCCCTTCTTCTCCTCTTCAAAGCACTCAGCATCATTAATCTCTTTGGGGTATTAATGCTGGGCTGAGTTGCCCCCCCACTCCCAGCACACACTAACAGCTATTGGCTGTGCTGTCATGGCTGTTAAGGCTACAAAAGCTGCAGTAATGTGAGCTTCTGGGGCCGTTGTCCAGAGAGGCCCAGGCACTCTGGGCCCTTTTGAAGGCAGGAATTTGGTTGAGCGTGACCAAGTTTGTCCTGGTGATAGTCCTGCTCCCTGCAAGGTCAGGGACATGTGGCCAGGGATGAGCAGGGGACACTGTTGTGCACAAAGGGACTTAAGCCCAACATAAGCCAATAAGATTGGCAACTGTAGTTATTCCAACCCACTACAATTGCTCTCCCTTTGGAGACTATTTTGTACATTGCAGGAGAGGTCTCATGCTGTGGCTGTTGTAGGCAAATCTAAAGGGGACAGCGCACACGGGGGATCAGGATAGCATCTCTGTGCATTACTCGCCAGGACCTGAGGTCTGCTCCACTCTTCTATGGGAGATGGCTAACGGCAGGACATGATGCAAGAGGTGCTGGCAGGGCCCCAGTTTCCAGAGCCCTCTTCCCTTGTCCCAAGCCCACGTTTCTGCCCCTGATGCCAGGTTGGGCCACGTGTCCCGTCGGGAAGGAGCCCAGCTGTTGCTGTGAGCACTGGATGCTGGCAGTGCTCCAGCCTGGATTTCAAAGCACCGAAGTCTCTCTCCTGAGATCTGAGGTGGCTCGGTGGGATGGGGCAGCTTTGTAATTTGAAACAGTGGGGTTAGCCGGGAATGTGCCGCTGGTCCTAGCCATACAAGGGAAGAGGATCCCACTACATCCATGGCCCTGCATTCCCATCTTGCCCCTGCTCAGCACAGCACAAGGAGCCCCCAGCACCCATAAGGAGCACTGGCACAAAGGGGTGCCTCCAGCACCCGCCTCTCCCTGGGGACAGTGGCCAGAGATGCAGCAGCACATGGGCACAGGGCTGGGGCTGGGGTTGGGGCTGGGGGTTGGATTTCTCTCCCTCTTGTTTTCCACCATACACTGAAACTCTATGCCGGGGCAGGCGATGTTCAGGGCAATTTGCGACAGCAGATGGTGGGGAAGAGAGAAAAGGACGAAGTTCTGCCTGCAGGCATGGGAACAAAACACCTCCGAAGGGAGTGAGGATTGAGCAGCCACTGGTGACCAGCCTGCCATGCTCTTAGTGTCACAAACGCACAGAGCTGTTCTGCATTCCCTGCGTGCACACGCAGGCAAGCAGCAGCCCTGCTCCAGATGCCTTTTTCCTCTTTTTCTTCTCTCTCTTCCCCCCCCCCCCCCCCCCCCCCCCGAAACAAAGATGTTTCCCCAGATGCACTGGTCGCCATCCAACAGATCCTTTTGTCTTGTCTCTTGTAATTGTTTTCTTTTTCTTTGTATGGGTTTGCTGTCCTTCCAGGCTCAGCACTGTCTGTCACATTGTGATGGAGGAGCTGACGGTGCCAAACCCGTCATGGGGGTGACACAGTGGGAACCCGCCTACAGCAAAGGTGCTGAAAGCTGAATGCATGGGTGTAGGGCTGCTCATGAGTGACAGCAACTCCCTTGTGCCAGGGAAGGGCCCCAGAGGGAATGTCCCTGCTGTGATGTCCCCTCTGGTCTGCTTGGCCATGGCTCAGAACTGGTCATGTACCCGAGTCCTGATGGTCCCAGTGACCCTATGAAAGAACCCCTGAGTGCTCAGATGTGGACCCACCTCCTCCAGCTGCCTTGAGCTGATCTAGGAAAAGCAACCCGCTTTCCCTCTAGGCCTGCCCTCACTTAACTCTGCAAGAGGAAATTTCTCCCGAGTTCCAGGGATTGCAGGACATTTTTGATGAGAGGGAGACACGGAAAGTAAACCTGACCTTTTCAACCAGAGAATGGCTGCTTCCCCACAAATCTGTGTCACAAAAAAATGCTGGGTTTTATTTTCTTCCCAATGCTGCACTGAAAACAAACAACCAAACCTCAGGCTTTGCTACAAAGCACAATTGTCACTCCAGACCAACTCTTATACATTTCTATCCGGTCTTGCCTCTTCGTGCTGCTCCCCTCCCCTCCACAGGCTTGGGCAGTGCGGTGGGATCAGCCTGGGAAGCTGCACTGTTCCCACCAAACACCTTGGCTAGCTGTGGAGTCCTTTTATTGCCGGGATGTCATTCACACTGTGCTTGTTTAACACACATACCAGCTGCCTCTTTTCATGCTACTGCTCTGAGAACGGAGATTCACAAGGACTGAGCTCATCTGAAGTTCACAGGAAGATGGGCTTGGATGGGGACGTGGGATGTAAATCCCCTTGAACACTGCATATATTTGCATCTGCATCTGAATTTGCATCCTCTTTCTCATCGCAGGATTCCCCCATCGAGGTGCACTGGAGAAACGCAATGCATCATTCATGGGTTGAGCATGGGATTTTTTTGTCACTGCTGTTGACTGGTTTACTTTGCATTGATTTCTAGGGTCTTACAGTGACCAGACAAGGACTTCTTCAGTCAAACAAAGTGACTGCTCCTGGGCTGAACCTGCAGGACCCAGAGTATCTCCATCTCCTCTGGCAGCCCCAACATGGCACACGCATGGAACAAGCCCCTCCTCAGCCACTGTGACTGTTTTCCCACTTTAGGACATAACAGAAGATCCTTTCAACAACATTTCCTTTGAAAAATAATCCATCTAACTCTGTTTTTGGAAAGTGCTCCATGCTCTGCACAGGAAGAAGTTAATTACTGTCCAGGGGGTGAGGGCGTGTGTTCTCAAATGTTTTAAATGTTTAATTTTCTTGAAAGAAAAACCATCTCTGATCTCTGTTGGATCCTCTCCCTGTTTATACAGAGGGTTTCTATTAGCAGGGCCAACACTACATCCCTGACTGCCACATCCGTGTCCTTTCCTTCTTCCCTCAAAACAGGAACCCCTCCCAAGGGGCGTGTGTCCCACCTCTCCCTTCACCTCTCTGGAGATCAGTAACAGCCTGTTCCCTCCCCCATCCAGACCACAAACTGGGGGAAACTCGCTCTGGCCATTGCAATTTTTCTTCTCCTGCCTATTTCCCAGGAAGATGGAAAGACAGAGGTATCCACAGGTATTTCAAAGGAGGCTTCTAGGCAGAGACAGGGACTTCCCACAGACATCCCTGTCTCAAACAGGAGAGCAGTAAGGACATCATTAGTTTGCTTTGTTCTAGCCTCATCTAATGGAAATTGAGGGTCTCTCCTCCATTCTGTTTGCATCACACATAGGGACAAGCTCCCAAACCCACCTAAAGAGTTCCAGTTACCAACCCCAGTCTCTTGGGGGTGGGGGGGTTATGGGATGCTGAGCACCCCTGGTGTGGCCCTTCAGCGGGACACCAAAGTACCCCTTAGTACCAGCACACCTCAAGCCCCACACAGTGTCATGGAGGAATTGCTTTGCATTTATTATTGCTGCTTTTCTCAGCTGGTGCTGTTATCAGGACATTCTCAGAGTTGCTAATCTAGTGCTGATGAGAGGATAATGAGAATTACTGTCTGCACCTGTAGTAGCCACCTGATTTTTAACTTGTTATGGTCAGGGAGAAGCAAGGAGGAGATGGGGGGGGGAAGAAAGGAAGTAGTACTTAGGGAGTGTGCTAGTTGTACATGTTTCTTGTGCCAGAGACTGAGATAGATAAGTGGTGATGTGCAGAGCCTCCTGATTTAGAGGCTGTTCTCTGAGGATCTTGGGTCACCATTGTCTAGGGAATCAGTTTTGATAGTATTATTTTGAGGTGGATGATGGTCTTGGGATCCTGTTCACTGCCAGGAGCTCTGGCACAGGATGGGGCTGGAGCAGAGGGGGCTGTGGGATGGGTTAGGGGTAATAAGGGAAGCTTTGAAAGCTCTGCAGGATGGCTTCATGGCTGTGCCTCCTGGGGTGTCCTCCAAACTCTCTTAGCCTTAATTTCCTGTGAGCTGGTTTGCCCAGAGCAAGTTCATCTGATATCTCACACCCAAGGCTCATGTGCCCTCCTTGTCCTGGTGACTGAAACCCATAGATACAGCTGAGGAGGAGGCTCAGAACAAGCTTCTGTGCTGCAATCTCCACCACCAGCCATATTTTGGGCCAAGAACACCCATTCTATGCTCAAGGTGAACTAAGTTCCATTCACTGTGTACAAAACCAACTGGTGTATTCCTACTGGTTGAATGCATGTGGGTGTACTCCATGAGGAAGGTGGCTCAGAGCAGCAATGCGGAGAGAAGAAAGAAAGTAGAGAAAACAGGAGGGAGTGGGCACCAAAAGCATTGCAGCCTGAGGTGTGGGACATCTGTCAAACATGCCCTCACCAGGTCAGGGCTCCAGCAGCTTTATTTTGACTGTGGGGGTGGCAGTGATGTTTGCAGGAGGCTGTCAGGGGATGGCGTGGCTGGAGGAGCACCAGAATGACTTTATTTCAGAACTATGTCCCTGTGGAGCATACAGTGCCCTTCGGCCGAGCTGCCGGGACCCGCTCTGCTGGCGATAGCGCTCGTCCCGTCTCTTATCGCTCCACTGGGAAAAGAGCTGGCGAGGAAGGCAGCCAAGTCCATGTGTGCTGTCGCTGCCTTTGTCCCTTCAGCATGTTTGAGCCAAAGGCTGGCTTCTTTCCTCCTTCCTTTTTCTTTCTTTCTTTTCTTCTCCTCTGGCATGCATGCTTTTTCTGACCAATATTGTGTGGAGGTGATAACGTGATGTCAGGGAGCAGGATGGGGTGCAGTGTCTGGTGACAGCACCCAGCCCTGAGGCCAGCTGTGTGCCAGGCAGGAAAGGGTGACCCCAGCACCAGGAGGGGAGGAAGGGGATGGGGACAGGAAGGGCAGAGTGGCACCCGGAGAGACCCCGTATGGCAGGGAGAGCACCCAGCTCCCTGGGCAGGCTGTGCCCTCTGTGGTCCCAGTGAGCTGGAAGCATGAAGTGCTGCTGAAACTGGCCCAGAATAAACAGCCTCGTGCTGCCATCCCTCCCAAGCAAACAGCCGGCCTGTTTTCCAGGCGGATGGGGAAGCAGTGGAGCCCTTTTTCCTTTGGCCCTGTTCCAGCGGAGCAGAGCAGCAGCATTAACTCACTCAGCACGGGGTGGGATGGAGCAGTGCAGCCTGGGGCTATTCCTGGGTATGGGGCTTCTTCCCTGGGTATGGGGTGTGTGTGTATGTTGCTGAGCAACAGGGTACGGCACTGCAATGGGTTTGCTGCTCTTACTGTGCTGATGATAGGTCATCTTGTGTGCTGTGAGGGTCCTGCTGCCCTCACAGAGGATGGAGGAACCAAGAGCCGATGTGAGCTTTACATCCTCCCCCTGCTCCCCGCACACTGGGATGAGGTGTCATCACAAAACCACAGGGTGAAGAACAGTAAAGAGCAACCCGCACCTTTCCCAAGGACTTGACCAGTGTCTCTCCCCTTAAGAAGTCACTCAAAGAGCCATCAGCAGAACAGAGCCGGGTGCAGGCATGTGAGCCAGTTGGATACAGACCCCTGGGAGCTCACGATGGGATGGCTCCCTGCAGGACGAGCAACTTAGCATAAATATTTAGTAGCACCAGTAAATATTTAACTTCTACAACATGAGCGAGGATGGAAAAAACAGACCCTGCCAGGCAACCTCTCAAAGCCCATGGGTGAGATGCTTTGGAGCTCTCATCCCGAATCTCAGCCGGGCATTTAGGCAGGGCCTGGTTTTCATTAGATGTGTGTGCAGAGTTTAACATAAGGAGGCTGTGAGCTGAAGTCAGCTCACAATAAAAATAGCATGCCCTTTGCATGAGTCAAGAAAGCACCCGCTCCCAATTAAAAGGGAACGTCAGCCATCTGAAGTTTATGTCGGCACTTCAGCTGGCTTGTGCTTGGCATTAAAATAATCTCCTTGGGCATTTCAAGCTCAAGAGGTTTGGGGAAGTTTTTTAGAGGATGGGCATTAACTGTGCAGCAGAGGAAATTCTGCTCCTGTTTGCTACGAAGCATGCTTAGTGCTGACATCAGCCTTAGTGCAGGGATTCTGTCCTTCCCAGCTGTGGTCAGCACATGGTGCATTAAAATCAAGGCAAAAGTGGAGCTGAACCTGGAGTGGGGGCCCTGCACACCCATGTGCTGACACCTCATTCAACCCATGAACCTTAGCATTTGGTTGCAAGCATAACTTCCTCTCTTTTTAGATGAACAGCCACTTGCCAGGGGGATGTCCCACATGGGCAAGATGCTGGAGAAGCCCTCATCCCACATGCCCTGCTTTCTTGGTGTGATGTTTTGGGACCACAGGAGATCCTGGAGCTCTGTCCCTGCCTGGTTCTGCTGAGGAGCCAGTTGTGCACAGCAGGACCTAGACCTGCTGCCATCTGGTTGGATGCACCCGCACTAATAATAACCTGGTAAATATTTGCATGTGGGCCTCTTTTAGTGCTCAGGCTCCCAGAGGGAGCCACATCTCTGAGGTTTTTAATAGAAAGCAAGCAGGGCCATGAAGTCAGAGGAAGGAAAGGTGTCAGAAAACACTGAGTCAATGGGCCAGGGCAATAGAGGGTCTGGGGCATGAAGAGCTGTGTGGTTGACCCCAGGCGATGGTGTGGGCTGGGCACAGGGAAGCTCTGGCTCATGTGAGCAGGAAGCCTGGTAGGTCAGTGAGGTGAAACCACTCAGACTCATCCTTTCCGAGACACAAGGCCCTGTGCAGGTTCTCTGAAATGCGGTTTCCTGATGCAGCTGTTCGATAAATATTTATCTCTGGTCTATTGCAAAGCAATTAGGACAGCCTAAGAAGTGGCTCTGCATAAGAGCCTCCACCAAAATAAGACTATTTGGATAACAAGTGGTATCCATCTATTTTCCACTCATGAAGGCTCTCTTGAAAGTTCACGTGGAAGCAGACATTTCCCAAACTTCAGGTAGATATCTGGTGCTACTCAAAGGCTGAAACCCAACATCTCTGTTCTCCCTCATCCTGTACTGGTTTTATTCCACTGTCGTTCCCTTGAAGCTTGCACTAATATAAGGAAGAGTTAAATGGGCCTTTAGCAAGCCACTGGCTGCAATTTGTGAGGCCAGACAAGGACCAACCCTGTGTTTCTAGAGATGGGGATCTTCTGACACAGGCGGTAGCTGCCCAAGGGCAGGAATGAGGCTGAGAGGACTTGATTCTCACCAATGAAGATAGGCACTCTTGTTCCAGAGTGAGGACTGGGGCTCTTGTGGCAAGTCCTTGGTCACGGGGAAGGCAGAAGAGACATTTAGTCTTGAATTCAGGCTGTGAGCTCCTCAGAAAGCTGACTTTAACTTTCTGTTTTCAGAACAGCTTTGCTGAGGGCAAAGCACTGGGGCCGTTCCCAGGCTGTGAACCTGCACTGGACGACATGGATGCAGGTGGGTTGTGCCAGCCACTTTGTGGTGGGCTCAGGATCAAGCCCCAGTTTCTGCCTATGTCTATGGGGATCCTGGTCCCAGCCAGCCCCATTAGGTGCCACTGTGATGCTTTTGATGCCTTGCATCCTGGTGTCAAGGGCTGATCTTCATCCCTGGAGGAGGCATTGAAGGACTTAAGGTCTTGCACATCCTTTGGGGAGGTTGTGAGGGAGCTATGCAGAAGGAGCTCTTCTTATGGACTTGTAGCAGCAACCAGCAAATCCTCCACGTCATGGCTGGAAGAATAACCATGGCCTGTCCCCAGGTGACCAGGGGAAAGAAGAGGTCTTTATTGGAGCTGCTCACAGCCTTTCCACTTTTCTCTCACGCTCCCTTCCCCCTCCAGCTGGGCACTGGACACAAACCTCCTGCACTCGGGGCCATCCCGCCCTTCCCAGCACCGTGGCCATCTGCTCTCACAACCCCAGCTCTGCTTTTTTGTGCCGCTTCATCCCCAAGCATCGCCTTAACGCCTCGCTCCCTCCTCCTCACCAGGAAACACGAGAGGTGGGGAAGGGAAAGGTTTCCCCAGCTCTGCGCAGAAATGTTCGAGTGTGTCAAAAGACAAAGCCTGTCCCCTTTGCAACCCACCAGCTGCTGCTGCCACAAAAGCGGGCAGAGGAGGAGGAGGGGGCGGGTGGGAGCGTGGGGGGCACTTTGTGACCCGAAAGGAAAAACCTTGAGAAAGGAACAGAATAAATATCCCCTCCTTCCGCCCTCTCTTAACAAGAGGGGACAGAATCAAACACTTTTGTTAAGTGAGGGGCTGTCCCCCACACCAGTTAACACGGCTCCTGAGCCCTGTCCTGGTGTCGGACTTTAACTCACTCTGTGTCGTGTCTTTCTCTTCACGGGCAGAAAATTCAATTAGTCTCGAGCAAATGCCTTCCTAAAGGACACAGAAAACGAAAATAAAGAGGAGAAATCTGCTTTCATCCTGTACAGAAAGAGGCTTTTGGGGGGAAATACAGATTAGGGAGATAAAGAGGCAAGTTTAGAGCTTTCAGAAGGGGGTTTCTCTCTCTTTGGTCTTTTTTTTTTTCCTTCCTTTTTCTTTTCCTTTATCTTTTTCTTTTCTATTCCTTTTCTTTCTTTTTCCTTTTATTTTCTTGTGTTCTCTTTCATTTTGCTTTCTCCCCCTCCTTTCTCCCTACTCTCTCACCCTTCTTTCTTGTTGTGTTTCTCTTGCACCCACCTGATGACCAGAGCCTGCTCCCACACCACTGACTGGACCACTTCCCTCCACAAGCAGTGCTGTTTGTTAGGGTGTTTGTCTTGCTGTAAGCCACCAAACTGGCCCCATTTTTTTGTTTGTTTGTTTGTCTCTACAGCTCCTTCCTGCAGGTACAAATACACCCAACTTCCAGCAGCTCCACAGCCAAGGCTGGAGGGTGAGGGTGAAGCCTGCTATCCTTCATGGAGAAGGGAACCAGGGAGACGGGGGAATTGTGAGGGAGATAATGCTGGGAATACCTCCATGCTGGGACACCCAACTGGTTGGGATTTCCTTTGGAGCCTTGGCAATGGGTGGCCACCAGCAGCTAGATGAGATGCTTCTGATGGCTCAGCAATGAAGGCCACCTCCCCCCATGCCCAGGGCTGGGCACCACACCAGGAGGACACAGAAGGGCACAGTGCCTCCTCCTCCTCAGGGCTTATCAGCACTGGTGAGAGGGGAGCACTTCCTGGCGCGGGTGCTTCCTGCCTCTTGATTGCAGATGCTGGGCTCTGATCACTGCTTCCTCCCCTGTTGCTCACCCACCGCTGGGGCTCAGGGCTCCATGACTTTGTTGGCACTGTCCCTTGCTCCAAATTCACCTCCTACAACTGTTTTTCCCCATGTTGTTTACTTCCTCCTCTTCCAACAAGTTCGTGTGCCGGGCTGGCTCTCAGCTGCCAATGCTCTGCAGCGAGGGCTGGTGCCTGCTCGTGCTGCCTGTCAGAGATAAGAACTAATCTCTGGTTTATGGTCGCAAACACGGCGCGCAGATCTGAGCCTCCGCACGGAAATCAGGACTGCACAAACATGGGCAGCAAAGGGAGGGGGTTGGCAGCACATCCCTTTTCTCAACGCTCGTTGTTCTCTTGCAGAGCACCAGGCTTTGTCAATAAAGAGGTATAACTCCAGAAAGCCTTGGGTAGGGGCAGCAAATACATGGTAGGGTGGAAGACTTTGTTTTTAGGCTCATCAGAAACTATGCATGGGGTTTCTCCATGAATGCATCCTTCTCAAAACTGTGAGGGGCAGAAGGGAAATTGCACACTGAGGTAACTCCAAACGTCCCGTGCTGAGGACTTAAGGTATTTATGGTGTCTCACAAGGCTGGTCTAAGAGGGAAAAGACTCCACAAACAGCATAGGAATTGCCTGGAAGGGAGGAAATCTGATTGCCCTTCCTTGTGCTGTCAGCCATCTCTTTAGGTGCACACAGCAGCTGGCAAGAGATTGGGTTTTTGGCTTGTGGGCTTCTGCTCTGACATTTCTGCCCCTGTTCTCTTGCCACACAAGCAACAGGGACACTTGGCTTATTCTGCTGGCATTGATCAGACCACAGGGAATGCCAGACTGGACCATTCTCAGGTTGCTTCTGGCGAAGAGTTTGTTGCTGTGGGCTCCCAGCGTTTGCCAGTTGGGAGGAGGATGAGCCAAACGTCCAAAGTGCCAAAGGACAGTGGCACATGGGACAGAGTGTGGAGCCAGAGGCACCCAAAGGCAAAGAGATGGAAGAAGAGGAAAGAAGAGGGTGGAAGGAGTGGTGAGGGAGCTGTGCAGGAGCAGCACCTCAGCTCTCACAGCAGCTGCAGCACTGGTTAATCAGTCACCAGCTCATAGCCCTAAGCTCCTGCCAGCTGCTTTCATCTCCCAGTCAAAGGGAAGGATGCTGGGCACCCTGCCTGCCTGCACCAGCCTCCGGGCCCCGCTGAGGTCTCAGGTCATGTGTTACTCAAGGCACAGATAGCCCCAAAAGAAGAGGTAGCAGACGTTAGCTTGTGCTGTGTCTCTGCTGTCCATCCATTGTGGCCTCTTTGGTCACTGCTCTGCGCTCCGACTCTCCTGACTCTGCCTTCCCTCCTTTTAATAGGACTGTTAGCTGCTCTTAAACAGGGCTACCAAGCTGCCGGGAAAAAATCCCACTCCTGTTCCTCTTGTGATCTGATGAGGTAAAGTAGAAAAAATGGTTGTAGGAATGAAGAAAGGAGCTGGTTTGGAAGTGAATAGAGGCTGCTGGTCAGGCTGCCACCAAACAAACAAAGGCTTTCCAGCGTGTAGCTGCTTGTCTATGCAGAGAAATTAATTGGAACAGCTTTTCCAAATTAGCTGAATCTGATGATGATAAAAATAATAAAAACAAATAGTGGATTAAGTTAAATTAGGAAAAAGCAGCTTTATTCTGGAATAGGCGTGTCTGCATTCCAGCATATTTTACTCCACAATAGCAGCTCCGTGCAGCTCCTCTGTGCTGACAAGCCCCGACACCAACCCGTGCACGCTCCCACTCCTGCTCACCCCTCCTGCAGCCAGAGCCTCCAACCTCCCTCCCCCGGTGCCCTTTGCCAGCACTTCTCCCAACCCTGGCAGTCCCACAGCCTTTGGCTGCTCATCCCTACAAAAGCTGTCCCCAGCATACGTGTGACCCTGAGGTTCCCACTGCCTGTAGTGGCCTCCCTGCCAAACTCGGCATCATTCCCACTTTTAAAACTCTGTTTGGGCCCTTCCCTTAGCAGGCAGCCTCCGCTGCTTCGCCTGTCACCCTGAAAGCTGCTCCTCTTTGGCACAAGCCGTGCGCCCGCCTTCAGACTGCCTCCCAAACGGCTGCACACACATGCAAAAATCCCTGATTTATTTTGGATGGGGAAAGATGAGAATTTGGCACGTGCAACCAACGAGCGACCTCTCTGACCACACTGAGCTCACAGGGTCTGGCTGCTGGCTCCCATTTCGTGCTATGGGCTCAGTGGGGTGAGCAGCAGTGGCTCCAGTGGCTGCGCAGAGCTGTGGCAGTGTAGAGCAGATGAGGATCTTGCTGTTTCTGTTAGAAGAAGGGCATAATTTTAATTATCTTGACATGTTTATCACTGTAAACCCAGGACCGTTATCTCCACAAGTCTGTTCTCAAACATGCAAAGCTGAGAGAACATGATTGCCTTTCATTAAAGCCGTGCATGAGGTATTCCTGCAGCTGCACTGTGTGTCAAAGGATAAAAAATGTGTGGAGTGACTTTCCTCACATTGTTAGCTGAGACTAGCTGCTGGGTGCTGCGAGCCAGTTCCTACACAATGGGGCTTCAGCTATTATGGCTTATTTATGGGTCTGCATGTGTTTGTCCTGTCAAACCATCTTACAGAGAAGTCTCAAAGCCATTAAAAAATGGTTTGGTCGGTTTCCTTAAAACTTGCTTCGTTGCACAGCCTGACATTGAAGAGCTGCTGCTTGGCTGTGCTCACTGTGCCCTGATCCGTGTGCTGCTCTGTCCCTCTGCTCTGGCCCTGTTTAGCAGAGCTGGGACTTCTGGAGCTGGTTGCTATCTGCAAGAAGGGCAGCGTTGCTCTTGGAACACAGAGTTTTATGGGTTGCCCATCATCAGTCAAACTCCATCTGCCTGTCTACCTCCTCCATGGTGAGGCCTTAACATCTCTTCTTCCTTCATTCTCTTTTCCGCAAAGATTTCTTGTAACTGATGTTCATAGAGTTATAGAATGGCCTAGGTTGGAAGGGACCTCAAAGTTCATGCTGTGAGCTGTTTGCCTCCCACCAGCTCAGGCTGCATGGGCCCCATCCAACCTTGCCTTGGGCATCTCCTGGGATGGGACATGTGGGTTTGCAACAGGCTTGGAACATCAGACTCATTGTCTGGTCAGTTATCTTAGACTGCCCTGAGCCCATGCCCAGCTGGCCTCATCCCTCTGGATTTCTTTCTCCCCACTTGCACAGCTGGATAGCTTATATCGGACAATAAATTATTTGGTGAATTACTAGTTGTATTTATTTTTTGCTACACCAAAGGGCTCAGGCATCCTTGGCATGGGGTCTTTGACCAACATGCAGAAGGGATCTTCTCTCTCCCAGCAGTTTTAATGATCTCAGAACAAAACAGAAGATAACTGGGTCTCGTCACTGAGCCCAGACTGCAGTGTCAGCCAGCCTAGAAATAGTCCCATCAGCAGCAGCAGGGCTAAAAATAAATCTGATGAGGCTTATTTTCAGACAGATTTTGCCCGAGTACTCTGTATCCATCTCCCTACCCCCCTGTTCCCATCCCACCAGCGTCCCCCTTCCCACTGTCCCTGGGGATCTGCAGGTTACGGCAGCAGATGGCAGCTGCGGGGGCCTGGTGACCTGTCAAACCACCACCGGTCACTGTCTGCAAGCCCCCGCCAGCCCAGGGCCCTGTGTTTGTTTGTGTAAGGCAGCACAAGGGCTGGATCGGCTGGCAGCCTTCATCCTAGCAACGCTTGGGCTTCCCAGTGGGATCGTGTTGTTGGTCCCTGGGGCCAGAGTGTGCCTGCCCCAGGCTTGTCCTGCCTGAGAAATGGGTTTCACGGCTCTGCTGCACGCGTGGGCCAGCTGCAGGGCTGGGGATGGAGCTGGCTGTGGAGCAAGGCATTTTTCTCCTGGAGTCTTGATAACGCAATATCATAGAATCATAGAATGGCTGGGGTTGAAAAGGACCACAATGATCATCTAGTTTCAATTCTCCTGCTCTGTGCAGGGTCGCCAACTATCAGACCAGGCTGCCCAGAGCCACATCCAGCCTGCCTTGAATGCCTCCAGGGATGGGGCATCCACATGGGGATATGGGGATGTGGGGCAGAGGAGACAGTATGAAGCCAAAGCAGCACATTTCACATGTCAGGCTGTGCAGCAAACCAAGCTTTAGGGAAAAAGCAATAACAACCCATCTGGTCAAATAGCTCTGCTTTTTGTTGCTGGGAGAGCATCATGTAGAGGAGGCCCTGTCTGTCCTCTTTGCACCTTGTCTTGGTTGCTTGGTGAGCATGGTTATCTGACCCAGCTGTACTCTTGCCTTTGGGGATCCGTCTCCCTCTGGGAGGCAAATTTTGGAGTGGGAAAGCAGATTGGCAGTGAGAAAGGGCTCACAGTCACAGTGAAGGTGTAGGGCCATGAGAACACACTGCAAAGTATAATTACCAGGAGGTGGCTGTGGAATAGAGTACAGTGAGTGGGCTATAAGGAGATGAAGAGAAACAATGCAGCCAACAATTTGTAATTATTCCTACAACAATAATAGGAAAAACTAATCTTCTGGATTAGGGTGCAAATTTAATTCTCCCCCTGGCTCCCCTTCCCATCATTCAGCCAAGCACAATGGCACAGATGCAGCCTAGGATGCTCTTCCTTCCTACAAGGAATGCCTGCCTGCTCTGGGTGCTGGAGTTCAGCTCCTGGGACAAATCCCCTTATCCCTGGACTACAGGGGAGGTTCCCTTGCAAGCTGCTGTCTTGTGCCGTCATGGCCGTATAACAAGCTGAGGTGAGAGTATCATAAGGCTCTCTAGTGCATGGTGGTACAGGGTGCTGTAGGTAGCAGCTCTGCCAAAAAATATTTCAAGTTTACAGCAGGCAAAAAGCACAAAGTGACGGTGTGTCGTGGCCAAGTTCGCTCAGCAAGGAGCTGGCAGTCCTGGCATTCACCACACCGTGAGCCCCAGGGCAGCACTGGAGCCGAGCTCAGCCTGCTCACATTGCCTGTCCTGGATGTGGGAGCAAAGGGGCTGCCCTGTGGGGCGCAGAGCAGCTCCAACCATCCCACCCGGGCTCAAAGTAGAGTGAGGCACAACACATGGGACAACCTTGTGGAAGAAAAAGCTTTTCCCATTGGAGCAGAATTGCTTTCATAGCTGCAGCCAGCATGTCCCCAGCCTTTCTGTCCATTGATTAATTAACTCCAGAATTTGTACGGCTTTCTTCTGGGGGAAGAAAAGAAAAAACAAAAAAGAAGAAGAAAAAGAAAAGCAGAGAAGAATGAAGAATGCAATTTTTGCAAACACCCCCCGCCTCCGCAGGGTAGTGTGGGGCTGCAGCCCCGCTGCTCGCTTCCTCCCTGCCCGCCCCCGCAGGCACCGGTGCTGGCCTGGCTCCCGCACACAGATGTAGGCTTCCCCCAGGCCGCTGCGCCGTGCTGGGAAAGTTCAAACCCGCCATGGTCCTTTCACAGCTCCCCCCAGCTAATGGAGCATCCCCCGCATCCCGCATCGTCCCCAGAGTGGGTGGGAAGCGCTCGTCCCCCGCTCCGATTTTGCTGGGTAGGAAGGACCCCGGGTAAATAAACAGCAGCTGGTGCTGAAGTGCAGCTTGATGGCTTTTTCCCATTCCTCGGATGGCTCTGTGATTGTGTCCAGGTGCGGGGAGCTGGGGCCAAAGGCTGAGCGCTGGGACGATTTGGCATCACTCTGCTTTTAAGCTGTTGACTGCGGCAGGATGACTCCAGGCTGACCCTGCCGTCCATGCACTGAAAGGCAGCACCCTGTGGGGTGAGAGCATCGGGGCCTCGAGCCCGTGCTGCATCTGCAGCATAAGGGGAAGCAGTTTTGGGGGAGCCCGTGGGCAGGTCCTGTCTGTGGTGCCCTCTCTTCCCAGCGGTGACCATTTGAAGCAGACCCAGGGGGAGCTAGTCCCCACTGAATGCAGATCTGCTGGAGCCAGTGGTCACCCTTGGGCTCAGGGGAAAGTTGCTTTGAGACTGAAGAAGCCAAATGTAGCTTCACTTTGTGTTGTGTTTTCACTCATGTGCAGGTGGAAGGAGCTCAGGTCCCCCCAGAGGTTCGTGGCCTGTGGCTGCACCATGGCTACCCTCCTCTCAGCTCTGGCATGGGCATTCCAACTTCCCCACCCAGAGACTTGAAACACCTCCCTCTCTGTGGCAGATCTGGATAACCCAGTGTGCCCCCAAGCCCAGGGGACACTTTGCTGCCTGCACTCTGCACTGGCCCCACTGATGGCACAGCAGTGAATCACGGTCTGGTGTTGACAGCATCCCTCTCCATACCACACCTGCCACGCTTTGGTTCGCCCTTCCCCTGAACAAGTTTTTCCCTTTCCCTTTGAGAGTGGTTCTTTTCAGCTGCCCATGAAAGGGCCCTGTTCTCGGTGATGGATTGCACCTGATTTCAATATCAATGAGGGCATGCTCTGCTCCTGCAGCCCTCAGCAGCTTGTTTAGTCAGGGTTTGTTAACAGGGTTGCCCTCCTCCTCCTCCTTTCCCTTGTTTCCTCCTCTTTCTCTGCACCGAGGGCAAAAGCTGTAGTTGATTTCATTCTCAGGAAGAAGTTCTCCTGTTGTGAGCTGAACAGTGCAGGTGATGGGTATGGGATGCTCAGGGGCACTGAGATTGGGTTTATTGAGGACTGTAGGATGGGGAAGGGTGATGGGTGCGGGGTCTCCATGAGCAGCCCGAGGAGGTGGTGTTGCCATGGCTCCTACGCACCCTCCACTGATTTATTTTTTTTTTTTAAAGCAGAAAAAAAGATGATCCTTTTATCTCCCCCTCCAAGACTGTTACTTTCAGTCCTCTGTCAAATGTGTCCATTGCTAAAGGAGCCAGAGGGTGCCATAAATCCAGGCAGCCAGAAGCAATGCCTCTTGCCCACTCCTCATCCAACAGGCGCCTTTGTTCCCACTGCCAGTGATTTATGGCCCTCGAGTTGGGGCTGCTCCGTAGAGAACTGTCCCCCCTTGTCCCCAAGCTGCGGTGAAGGTACTGGGAAGAGGAGACTGGGAAATCCCATGGAAGAAGTGAAGAGTTGGGCTGGGGGTTGTGCAGCCAGACCTGCTGCCCCATGGGCAGTGCCAAGCTCTCTGTCTCACTGCACCTGAAAATCTGCCTCTGTGCTGGGGCATCATGCAGGAGGGTGAGTCACAGTCAGGGTTTTGTTCCTCCTTCTCACTTCCCTCCCCTGGATTTAGTTAAGCTTTGTGTCACGGATAAGAAGAAAAGGAAAACAGGGAGAGGGGAAGCGACGCAAACTGTAAAAACAGTGAAGGAATCCTCCAGCTCCCTGGAGAGCTCAAGAATGGGAATGAGGGCGTACATTTTCCAACGGGAAGCACCAAGGGAAAAATAAACTCTCCAGATGAGCCGGAGAGGTGAGTCCCTCCAGACGGGGTCAAGACGCCTAAAGCTGCCAGATGGCTCTACCTCCTCATCAGCCCCAACTTTGTTCTTCGAGGCCTGGGTTTGTACATTCTATGTCTTTGGATATGTCCACGTCCTGTGGAGGTGTCTGCAGTTATGCACTCATGTAGCCTATATGGGTTCTATTGCTAGCATAGCAGCACAGCCACCCTGTGCCAGCTCTCACCAGGGCCTGGGTGGTAAAATCTGATCCTGGCTGGGGCCATCCTTTTATTACTTAGCTGACAGCTGCTCTTGCACACAGCACAGAGCAGCAGCACGGTTGATTGTGTTGCCTCAAAGCACCGCAGTGAAGCTTTGTGATAGCAAGGGGTGTCATCAGGGCACCTGCTGTCACATTGCCTCAGGGTCTGCGTGCAAACCGTGGGGTCACCATCCCCAACTGAGTTCCTGAGTTGACCACTTCTCCCTGACGTGCATGGTAGCTATGGGGACATGGGATCAGGTCTTTGAGTTTGCCCTTGTCTAATCGAGTCAAGCCTTATCCCCCGACTTCTCCTTTCATTTGCAGCTCTTAGAAGCAGGCAGGTCCACGCCACCAGGAGCAGAGCACCTGGGTGACCACATCCTTTTTGCTTTGGTGAAGCTCCATGGTGTGTGATGTGTGTGAGGAAAGAGGCACAGCACAGGGCCTCTGATGTTCCTTGCAGCTCTCCTAGGGCAGTGCTTACAGGCAGTGAATTGAGGCAAAAGTCCAACCAGGGAGAGAAGTAAATTGTAACCCCACAGGAGAACAGTGTCCAGTGCAGCTGGCTCAGATGATGCATTGAGGTCCTCACAAAGGCTAAATCTGGATGCGCAGACCTTCTCCAAGAGGATTCCTGTTGCTGAGCTGAGCTCCTCACCCCTCTGCCTCTCCCCAGGCTCAGGCTTCTGCTGAGCTTTCCCTGTCGAGGCCGGGGCTGAGCGCACAGCTGGGCTGCTGCCAAGCTCCCATTTCGGAGGGGAGCTCGGAGCCCCGTTCTGCGGCGGGGCCGCGGGGGCTGTTGGCAGCGAGGCGAGCAGCTGTGCAGTAAGACATGGTTGCATCATGGAGGTGGATCTAGGTGCGGCCCCACGGCGGGCTGTTCGTGCCTTGGGGCTACTCTTTGCTGCGGTGTCTGACAGCTGCTGGCAGGTAAGGGCTGGCCAGCAGGATCAGCGCTGTCTGAAACGCAAACCAGAAAAAGCTGCCGTGGGGCAGGGATGGGCGCGTGCTGGAGCCTTTTTGACAGCTGGATTTCCTGTGCTGCTGCCAAATCCCCATCACGGGTCTCCCCGCAGTCCTCATGCAGCTCCTGGAGTCGGCTGCTCCTCTGCGAAATGAGGAATTTGGGTAAATTTGGGGTTTGGGAAGAGTGTGCCTCACCTGGGTGAGAGGCGCGGATGCCTCTGCTCCAACTCCGCTGCCTCCCATCGCACCATGATGAGGCAGAAGTTACTGGGATCGCACCAGTCGGATCTCCACAAGTTTTCCAAGGGAAGTCCTGGGCAGACTAAACACGGCTGTACTCTCCCCCTTCTTCTCTGGAAATTCCTCATGCGTGTGGCTTTTCCACCCAGTCTACATGCCACAGCAAGGGATCCAGTTTGGATAGCTCCTGCTCTCCCAGCCTGGACCACCGCAGAGCTGCTGTGCCTATGGCCCAGGTTACACCACGTGTCCTCCCAGGGCTTTTGGCACATTCTGGAAGTGAGTAAAGCCAAGAGGTAAGCAGGCCATTGATACATACAAAGATACCCATCATATTTTCCCAGGCAGCTTTGTGGTGTGCAGAGCATTGGCATTGTGATTAATTAAATCGTGTCCCCATAGCAACGGGGCAGGAATTGGAGGAATTATGTATTTACTTTAATTTTCAGTGGCAGCCTTCATACTGAGATGAAATGGGAGCCCCTCTCCCCGCACGCACAGCTCTGGGGCAGCTTCTGCTGCATTAGAGGGAAGAAAGGCTGCCTGTTTCTTGAGATGCTCTTTCCTATTCAAGCTCGTTCTCCATGTTTTTATTCAGCTGCATCTTACACCAGGCATCAGACCAGCCCAAGACTATTATGTGCTGAGAGCTTTCCCTGTGGAGCAAGCTGCCTGGATCCGCCTGGTGTTTTCCAGTCCATCTCCCCAGTGAGACACTCAGACAAGTTAAAACAGGCACATTGCAGCAGGGCCCACAGAGAGGATGGAGGAAGGTTTGCCAGGCACAGAAAGGCTGCCTTTCCTCCCTCTCCATGGCACAAATGAGGAAGGCCATTGCTTTTCCAGCTCCCAGCACTAGGTTTTTTCACCCGGTGTGATGGTCTTTAGTGAGGGGGGAAGTTGCCCCGCTGGTGGCAGAAGTAGTGAGGAGCTGCATGGTGGGGCTTTGAGCAAGGGTAGAGACTTTGCTGCTAACAGAAGGGAGATCAGGCGAAGGATGCTCTTTTCTGGCAGTTCTGCTGCTCCCTCTCATCTGGCCCTACGTGTCCCCCCAGGCTTGGGAAGCAGGGGAACATTGGGGCACTTATTTCCTAGGTGAAAATTTTCCCTTACCCTAGAATCACAAGGTTGCTAAGGTTAGGAAAGTCCTCTAAGGTGCCCAAATCCAACCCCAACTGAACCCACCATGCACACTGCTGTGTCCCCAGGTGCCACATCTCCACGATTCTGGAACACCTCCAGGGACAATGACTTCACTGTCCTGCGTGGGGTGGCCCGGGATGGTCCCCAGGGGACATCACCCCATCCTGGCACTGGGGGCTTTGTGGTTTCTGTGTTCTCTAACATTTTCAGTGCTGTGTTGGCAACAACATTTATTCACTGTATGCAGCCAAGATTGGAGGCAAAAAGAGACAGTGCAGAAAAAGGGGGAAGAGAAAAAAGGAGTTTTGTGATTCTGTGTGGCACAGAGGCAAGCTTTAAGAGGATCTTCACCTTTACCCAGACCAGCTCCTTATTCCCTCATTGTGAAAACTGCCTGCAGAAGCTTGGCTGCAGAGCTGACGAATGAGGCTGAGTTCACCAAAAAATGTGCCCTTTTGTGGGGAACCAACAATGTGCAAATTCAGGTCAAATGCAAATGCAGAGCTTCAGCCAAAATGAGCAAAGGAAATCATTTGGAAGATGTCGAAACATCTTGTTTCAACATTTTCAAAACAAAAGATTGATGGCTTCTTCATTTCAAAATAGGTTGTGCTTTGTGCCTGGATTTTTTTTTCTTCTTTTTTTTTTTCCTATTTCAACTGCACTGCTGCAGAAAGAAGAGTTAAAAGGTGAGAAAGATCCCAGAAAAGCAGCAGAACATCGTGGTGTTGGTGGAAGGGATGTTCCAGGTTGAGCTGAGCTGACTTTGACATCTGGCCAAAGCTTCCCCCCCCCTTTCTTTTTTTTGTGTGTAGAGTGAGCAGCTCCCATCCCATGGAGCATCCCAGAGGACTGGCATTGGAATTTGCCCAGCAACCACCCCAAAATGCTCTTAGGATGCTGAGAAACCACTTTCAGTCCCTTTCGGTGCTTGATTTTCAGAGCTGTGAATGCCTGCAGCGCGCATCCCCACGCCGGGGCCCCACGCACCGGGTGCTGTCCCCTGGTCCCTCTGCTTTTCCAGGAGCCCAAGAGGGTGAAAGCATCCCTTTGTGCTGGAGGAACGCGGCCGTGTGCCCTGCCAGCCCTCCCGCCCCACGCCGCGCACCCAGCCCTAGATTAGCGCGGCTATCAGGACACATTTAGATATGGACCATTTCCTCCGCCGTCGCCAGCGCTGGGGGACGGAGTGTGGGAAAGCTCTTCCCAAGGCGCGGGGCCCTTCTCTCGCCCGCGTTTTTGCCCAATCCCAGCGCTGGGGCCGGTGGCTAATCGGATTCCCACTGCGCCGGGCGAGATGCAGCCGCAGCGTGTGACCCTCCGGGGGTGCGGCGTGGCTGTGGAGCCCTGTGGGAACCAGGGCGAGAAAGGATCTGCCAGAAACGGAGAGATTTTTCAGGGTTCAATAGTCAAGGTCTCTTCCAGCAGACCACTGTGCCTCGGGAGCTCGCGTCCCACCTGTGATCTGCGCCCCCCCCCCACCCCCCTCAAGCAGGACAGACTATGGAGCTGGTGGCGTTAACCCTTGGTGGCCTGGGGCACTGGAAAGTGGTTTAGAGGGGCAGAAAACTCGTTGGATGCAGCCTGGATGAGTACTTGCTGTTTTGTGATGTCTGTGGCATGCAGGTGGTGCATCCTTGCGCTCCAGACAGGCAGAACTGGGTGCTACATGGAAGCACCCTGCCAGATGGCACTGCTATCCCCTCTCTGGCATTAGAAGTAATAGGCAGTACAGAGGTTACATGGGGAGTTCTGGGTTTCTGTCCCATCCCATGTGGTTGAATGTGGATTGTTGTGTGCTGCATGGATTGGAGCAGACAGCTGAGAGTGAGCAGTGCACAGATAGGTTTTGGTGGGGACTGTGGCCCCAGAAACCTCTCTTGTTTTCCTCAGAAGAGCCAAAGCACCTGGAGCAAACACCATGGCACTGCTCCCTGAGGAACTGGGACCACAGGGCTGGTGGATGCCCATGAAAGGGGAGTAGGAAGAGAAGAAGCCGCATCCCATGGCTGAGAGGTGAGGACGCCCAGACACTAAGGCTGCTAAGCATGGGAGAAGGATGGGAGGTGTCTCTGGAAGGTTATTCCCCACTGTTGGGGCATTTTGCAGCCGATGGGCCATGCTGGTGGTGCTTATGCAAGGGAAACCCTGGGAAAGACCCCTGGGACCGACTCGTGGGAACGGTCTGGTGCAGACCCCCTGTGGGGCCACTTCCCAGTGCCAGTGCCAATTCTGACACCTCCTCCCAGCACCCTGCTGTGCCCCCACTCTGCTCCCGTGCAGCCCACGGCCTCCTGCCAGCCTGGGGCTTCCGACCCATGGCCACAGCACGGGGAAGGGAGGATGGCAAACTTCACACCGATGTGTCAGGCCGGCTCCCAGCACACCTCCCTCTCCTCCTGCCTTGGATGTTGTTGTGAACACATCAGTGGCAGTAAAGAGGTTAATGGGAGCGGGAGGAGGGAGAGGGGGGAGAGTGAAGCTGTTCCCATGAACTGGCTCCAAGGCTTTTACAGAAGTGGAGCATCTGGCCATGGGGCTCATTTGCCCTGGAGCAGATGGTCCTGTCCTCTGTCCCAGGCCTGGGCAATGGGCTGTGGCTGATGCTGAGTCCAAAGAGCCTTTTGTCACTTGGAGATTTCGCAGAAGGATGCACTGAGCCCCACGGAGGAGGGGAGAGGGGCTGGGAATAGATCCCAGGAAGAGCTCAGCCTAAATATGTTCTTTTAAGGTTTTTTTTAAGCCTCCTAAGCTCAATGATGACCACTTAACCCACATCCCCACTGCTGGGCTCACAAGGTCCAAGTATGCCCTGAAGGCTGCTTTGGATTTGCCTTTTTCCACAGAAGGGAAATACGCCCCAAAACGCTGTGCTCACCGCACAGAGCAATGCCAAGGGTGCCACAAAAAAAGATTTACAGTGTGATGATTCAGCGCTGTGAGCAGAGCTGTGCTTAGTTGGCTCCTGGATTTCCCAAGAGCTGTATGGGAGATTCCCATGCCAGCAGTTGCTGGGCAAGGCTGGAGCACCATCCTGGAGAAGGACCTCAACATCACGTTCCACTTTGTTTTCTCTATGTGGTAGCAGGTGTGACATCCATCTTTGGTGTCTGAAGCACACTGCAATCAGCTGCCTTGTGTTTTGGACCTGTCCCTGATAACAGAGTGGCCAGGGGGACAGACAAGGCGCTCTCATCTCAGTGTCTCCTTCAGTCTGTGCAGGCCAGGTTCCACCTCCATCTGTGCTGGAGAATAGGCCCCTTGCTCATCCCTCTCTGAAGACAGAGTTGATCTGCCTGATTCACCCCTATCTGGGCCTGCAATCTCCAGAAAAATAGCTGTGGGCCATCTCCTCTGTAGCTGTGACATAATTATTGCTACCGGAGATGGAAACAAAACCTCCCTTTGCTCTCTGTGCACTGCAGCCCTTCCTCAGCACTGCACTCTGTTCTGGAACTGGAGCCCTGGAACAGCCCTCGCCTTTTCCAAACGTCTACCCCAGGGCTCAGGATGTGAGATCCTTCTCTTGACTCTGTTTTGTCCTTCCTTAGAGGACTTCGTACCTCAATGCCTTTTCTCTTCTTGCTTGTTAAAGCAGTGATCCATTCTCACCAATGCAGAATGTATGAGTTTTAAAGGTATCCCATTGCTGGATCCTGAGCCTGTCCCAAAGACCCGTTGGTGCCCACAGAGGTGGGAGAAACAGCTGAGCCTGACTTCAGGTGAGCCTCCTGAGAAACTGTGACTTCCTCCATCCCTTTGCCAAGAATAAAGAGAATTGATGACATCTGCAACTTTGCCAACACGTTCCTCAGCCCTCTGGGTCTCTGAGCATCCAGGACAGCTGTAAGTTATTCTTGGAGAGCCTACATCCTCCCATCCCGCTGGATTTTTCTACCTTGGCTCCACCACGTCCCAAAGGGAGGACAATGCTAGTTCAGATCTTCCTCTGGACTCCTGTTTACTGGAGCAGGGGAGCAGTTTTCCAGATGTTCTGGGGGGAAGTTGGCTCCATCCAGGGACCTGCCCATTGCGCGCTTTGTGTCCTCGCTAAGACATCTTTTCCTTGCATGGAGGATGCGTGTGTTCGGCAGCCGGCTTGGCTTGCATCAGCTTGGAACTGCTCCCAGACACCTCAGCCAGGGCTGCACACTCACACATGTCACGGCGGCTGCAGGCTGGTGGCCCCAGGGAGAGACTGGCCTCCTTCTCCCCATCTGCAGCACAGACCATTCTGCTCATCCTAGAGCAGATCAGGCCACCTTCCCAGTCATCCATCCCGGATGGCACACACCCCAGTGGTGTCCCCCCTGTCCCTGTTGTCTCCAGCATGCTCACTTTCACCATTTCTCACCAAACCCGTCCTGCTGGATCACACCAACCCAATGGGGGCAACCCAGCAGAGTGCTGCTCTTCCTCAAAGCTGTGGAAAGGAGCAGCCTGGTTTGGGGAACTGAGAATAATAGAAGGAAATGCAATGAGTTGAAGTGCAGTAGGAAGAGGGTATCTAGGTGCTAAAGACAACAGGGGAAAGTCAATGGCAAACAGCTGCAGTGCAGATGCTGAGCAGAAACAAAAGTCGCTCCGAGGGCGGGCTGCAACTAAGCAGCAGATGCAGCCTGGGATGAGCAAATCACTTTATCGCAGAATGAGGAGATCATTTGTCACCTTAAACAAAACCAGTGTGTCACAAATGGGAAACTGCAAATTCTCAGTGACAGTGTGCTGCAGTGCAGAGAAACCACAGATGATGCTGAGGAATGGAGCCAGGACACTGAGCCATGCGGAGGAAACCCCGGGCAGGAGGAGAAATGTCTTGATCCAACTGCGTTTAGGTTAAGTCAGTAAACAGCCCTATTTGTTCTCAAGCGCTTCAATGTTTTATCTGGCCAGGACATTAAATGTGATGAAAAGTCTGTCTGAATCCAGAACAGAGACTCGGCAGAGAGGAGAGGGGAATCTATCGCTGAGCACGAGAAGGCTGGAAATAAGGGATCGGTCATGGGCTGCGTGCTGCTGGTGAGGCAGTGCAAAGCCAGCACTGACTTTGTAGGAACTGAATGCAGTCAGGAGCTGTAGTATATCCAATATTTTAACGAGACTGGGGAGGGGTGCTGGTTTCTTTGTGAGGAAGAGGCACAGCAGGCTCCTCAGGCTTGTTGGTGCTCCTGGCAGCCTCCCACCCCGAAGGGCAGGGTCACATCAGGCTCTGTGGTGCTGGCAGCCCAGTGCCTCCCCATGCCTTTTTCCACTGATCACTGAGTTTTTTGAGTTGTTTCTATTTCCCCAGTGCAGAACCAGGAACGAGAGGATGCACCCTCCAACCATATTTTTATATGATGATCAGCAATCACCATTCATTCCTTGTAGGAATGCGTGCATCTCACCCTCTCCATCTCCATGCTCAGGCTTGGGGCTGCTTGCCAAGGGCACAGAGCTTCCATGCATACCTGCTCTTCTACAGACATCTGAGTAGAGAAGAGATAGCACCGGCAAACAGATGTCGGCATGTCCTTGCTGGGGAGCGGTCCCTCCGGATGCGTCGGGTCGGCCAGGAGCACCGGTGCCTTTCAGCATTGTCCTAAAACTCCCAGCCTGAATCGGGCCACGGGTTCCCACAGCTGCACTCACAAAAGAGACACAACGGGCTCCTCTGGGGACAAAACCTAATCTGAGAGATACCAGGCTGAGAAAGCTCTTCCTAAAAAAGACACAGTCAAAAGCTCTCGGATGCCCTGCGTCCGCTGATACCCGATCCGGCCGCCTGTGCTACCATTACCTCCAGGCAGGCTTTGTCCGCTGCGGCTCCCCTGAATGTCACACTTGTTCCCAAATACCAGCAGGGAACAATGCAGGGGCAAGGCAAGGAAAAACCTCCTCTGTCCCTCCCAGTCTGAGAGTAAATATCAAATGCCCGTGCCGAGGGGGAGGGAGGGGAACAGCGAGCAGGGGGACAAAAAGGAAAAAGTCTACAGTTGAGAAATGTCACAGTGAAACTGGGTCATGGCTATAGGGTGGCAGGCAGAATAGACCCCATCTCTCTGTGCTGGGAGGCCTGGTGAGCAGCTCCTTCACACACAGCCCCAGTATCCTCTGCCCCATGGGACATGAGCTAGATGCAATCTGGATTTCCATCCCTATCTTCTCTCCCCACTGATGGTGAAATCAAGTCCTCTTCAGCCCCCTCCTTCCTGCAGGCTGCACAGGGTTTCTTCCTCTCTTAACGTGCCCCTTTGTCCCTTGAAGGGAATGTGTGTCCAGCTGAAAATGCCAGCAGCCCTCTCCTGTCCCTGATGAGGACATGGTCCTCCCACGTCCTTGTGCTCCCCAGAGCTCAGGCAGTGCAGGCAGGAGCCCGGCTCTATCAAAGGCTGTTGGAAATGCAAACAAACACTGCCATGAGAGCAGTGGCTATCAGCTGTGCATCCTCTTCCTTGTCTGAGAGTGCAAGGGAAAATCAGCCCAAAAAATGCATTTCTGCCTACACAGCTCTCTTTGCTCATAGACCAATGGAGGGGCTGGCAGGTCCGTGGACAGCCTAGGGCAATGGGACAGGAAAATTGGATTTCTGACCCAAGACTCACTGATGTCAGAGGCCATTTTCCCAGAGATTTTGCCAGGCTTTTGTGCAATCCTGTAATGAATCACTGGGATCATAGAAGGAGTCAAAGCAGCAAGAACAGAGGGCAGGTGAGCTTGAAAAACCAATCCAGCTGAGCAAAGAAGACCAACAGGAAAAGTCTTATTTCAGAAACACTGGAGAAGTAAGGGCTGAGTTTGGAGTGTCTAGTTCTGAACTAATACAGATGCTAGGAAAAGACATCTGTTTCCATTTCATCTGGTATGTACAGCAGAGAAGATTCAGAGGGATCCCATTTGGATCCTATGCAGTGATGAGGTCCTGGAGACAAGGCTGGGCACAATGCTATGTTATATCCTTGGTGAACCATAATGGGAAGTTTGAGAAGTGACCCCACTGAGCAACCCAAGGGTGGGCCAACTGCTGAAACTGCATTCTGGAGATGAATAGAGTCTCATGTGTTGCAAAAGTTGATGGAAGACTTCCTGCAAAGAGAGGACAACCCAGGAGCAGCCCCATCTGTTGCCAAATGGCCACACAGGGAGTGTGACCTTGTCCCATACGATAATGAGATTTATTCTGCTCCTTTTGATAGGACATCGATTAAGTCTTCCATGCTTGTGGAGGCACCGGGGGTTCAAAGCTCCAAAGGGGCAGCATGGAGTAATGCAAGACAAGGCTCCCTTGGCTTTGCCCAGAGATTTATGGATGCCGTTTGTCACAGAGCAGGATTGGTATGAATATCCAACTGCTTGTGACCAGAAAGGCAGACTCCATCCAACCCGCTGCATGGAGATGAACTCCAAACAAGCCTTGAGACCCCTGGCACAATGGGAACCCAAACAGAATGCTCTGCCAGCACTGGGCCCTGCTCAGCTGGCTGCTGTCCCAGCGCTGTGCCTCGCGCTGCTGGAGTGATGAGCTCTCTGCACAACCAAGCTGGGGATCCCACTGAGCCAGGAGGGTGTCTGCCTGTCTGTCTGCCTGCCTGTTGCACTGACAAATGACCAGGGCCAGTTTTGACACTCATTCAAGAAAAATAGCTGTTTTCAGTGGATGCAGCCTCACGTTCCTCGTGCCTTTAGGGCGAGATCTTCAGTTAGGACAACCCAACAGAGCATCACCAACGGAGCAGCGCTGTGCTGGCAGTGCTCCCTGGGAGATAAAGCACGGTTACAGGTGCGACAGGAGCAGAAGAGCCCTTTGTGGGTGGAACTCAGTGCTGCTGGGAGATTTCAGCCCAGTTTTGAGCTGGGAGCCGGGCCCACCTGTGTGCAGGAGGAGCACGGGGCCATGTGCGCTCACGGCTGGCTGCCTGCAGGAAGCTTCCCCATGCTATTTTTGCAGTGCTGACCTCACTGCTCGGAGCAGCCTGCCCTTCTCCAGCTTCCTCTCCTTGATAGCTGCCTTTTGCCCTGTATTTCCTCACGCGTTGAACCATCACCTTAAGAATCTTCTCATTTCTTGAGTTCTTGTTTATCTCCTTGAGCGGCACAGGACTCTGACAGGGCTTTGCCTTCCTGTCCTGCCTCTCCAGTTCCTCTGTTTACCTATAACACAAATTAAGGTTTTATTTTGTTTTGTTCCGTTTTCTTGTTGTTTTTCTTCTGTTTTGATTTGTTTTGTTTTTAACCCAGAGCAACAACTTGGTACCAGGAGAAGTGCTTTCTCTCCTTTCTCCTCATTTCTCCATGGTCCCCACCTCTTCTCCAGTTCTTACCACCTGCCAGGAGCATTCCTTTTGTCTTCACCACAGCCAACAAGCCCCGAGTGCGTCCCATGGTCCCCACTGCCACTGACAGGGAGGTAAAGGTTTTGATCCCAAGGGGACTCAGAGGGGAAATGAAAATCCCTTTGCTCCCCCACCTCCCAGCGCTCCGCCATGACCCCTTTCCCCTTGGTGATCCCACACTGTTCCCTCACAAAACAAATTCTTCCTGGATTATATTTTAATATCTGCAAAGCCTCAGTTTGAAAGAAAAACAAATGTGAAACAGGCTCTTGAGTTTCCTAGATGTGAAAAAAAAAAAAAGAAACCTCCTCCATGGTTCCTGAGAGCCCTCCTAGGAGCCCCATGAGCGGATTAGGGTGGGCAGAGCTGACAGCCACGCAGTCCATCAGACTGGGGATTGAGATGTCAGGAGTTTAAACCAAAAAGAGATGGGACAGGCACACAACACAAGGGGAGAGTATGGTCGTGAGCACCTCGGGAGCCTCTATCCCCATGCATTGCTGATTTGTGTCCCTGGAGATGCAGCAGCAGTATGGTCCTGGGGAACACCTGCCTGTGGTAGGGGCTGGAGTCTGGCTTTTGCATTTGCCCCAGTTTGGGCTTGGGGGAAATGGCAGCTTGTCAGTGCCCAGCCCTCAGACTGCTCCCTGCTCGGCACAAGGGCTCTGTGCTTGTTCCAGAATAAAAGCCACCTTATTCTGACTGTACAAACTGGGAGAGCTCCTTTTTGGCTAAAGTTCTTTCTCCAGCAGAGGGGACAACTCACACACAGGTGGTTCCCAGCTGGGGATGGCTGCTCATTCCCTGTTTAGACAACACCTGAGATAAACCCAAAAGAAATGCCCTCGTCATTTTTAGGTGTGCTCTTTTGAGGTCAGGGAACAGGGGTCACTCACGGGGTGCAGGACAGAGGCTGCAGTGAGAGGAGCGATCGCTCTGCCGAGGACGCCTTGTCCCTTCCAAGAGTACAAACCACGTTGCCTCCACCCTTCCTGATGAGAACCTTTTCAAGCCGCAGGGAGTGGCAATAAAGAGTTTCCTTGCGTTTTGCTACCAGGCTTTTGGAACAGCCACTGACATCAGCCCTCCCCAGGTGACAGAATGACAGCACGGATCTCTGCCGTGGTTTCCCATCCCATGGGACTCCCCCTGCACCTTGGCTCCGGACAGCTGGTGGCACAGGCTGCCCACTAGCCCCCAAGGTACCTCCTTCAGTACTTTGATTTGGATTCCTCTTTGTGCAAATAAATCCAGGTCTGAAGGCTCTGGGTGGTGGGAACATTTTTTCCCCATCACCTGCTTGGGTTCTTTGCACTGAGCTTGTACATATGGGAGAGTAATTCCAAGGGGACCACTCAGACCCCAGATGGGCACTGCACACTGGGCACCTTGGTGGGAGGTTTCCAGCACATGGAGGCAGAAGCAGTAGTGGGGCTTGGGGAGCCTGGGTATCAATAGTATCCAAGACCAAGAACATGGGAACAAGAACATGGAAAGAAATGTTCTGAACTCTCCTCTTATTGCTACGTGGATTTGTTCTGGCTTCTCTACATTTGGGGCTGAAAATATTCTCTTCCCAAAAGGATCATCTGCTCTTGGTTGGCCACCACAAGGCCGTCCCATGGCATGGGTGGATTTCAAGGGAAGGAAGGATTTGTCATAACAGGCTAACTCCCCAGAGGCTAAAAAGTACATTTTTAATGAAGTTTAAGGGGTGGTTCTGAGTTCTTCTGAACAAGGCAATCCTGGAGCAGCTGGGCTTTAAGACAGCAAGAACAAATACTGACTTATAAGTATTCCGCTTGCGTCTATGAAGAATTCTTCCTCTCTTCTTCAAGTCCCAGCCCTTTTCACCTGGAGCCTTTTTTTCTGAATAAATTGCTGCTGTAAATTCCAGTGTCTGACAACATCCTTGTCCTCGGGCTGTGTGTGCACTTAAAAGCTTTCACGGAAACTCAAAGGTTGCCCTTGCTCTGCTGATTTGCTGGGGAACCCTGGAAGTTTGGGGTTCTGTCTTGGATGTTTTTTTCTCTGTTCATGGCTGATCTCTGCCCTTCATTCACAGCTGGGCAAAATGCTGCCTGTGTTCTACAGACCTGAAAGCTGAGAGCCATGGGCTGGGAGGGATGCAGAGCCCAAGCACATCCCTCATCCCCAGGCTTGTCACACCAATCTGAAATGATTGTTCTGAGCCCCCTGAGCCATTGGGCTGTGCACGTTGGTGTCCATGCAAGCAAACCCTTTGGCCATGTGGGGCCCTGCAGTATTTCTGGGTCTCGGAGGAGCTATTCAAGGGGAAAACCACGTGCACATTCTTCAGAACAATGGAGCCCAGCACCAGGACGATGCTGTGGTCCAGGCGCATCCTCTGAGGACTAAACCCTACAGGAATACCTGAAAGAGGAAGACTATAGTTAAACTTCCAGTTCCCCTAGAAGGTGGAAGACAATAGGCAGCCACTCTAAGGCATTTCCTGCCTTTCTATTGTTCCCCTGATCAAACTTTGAACTCACTGTCTGCAAAGGGACAGACCTTCTAGTTACAGCACCGGGTGATGAGCTGCACACACCCCCTTGTGTGCATCACCCCATTGTGTGCACCCCACTGGGACAGACCCCAAGCAGCTGGATGAAGGTGTTATTTGCAAGCATTCGCTGCTGCCAGTGCTTCTCCATCACATGAGTCTCACCAGGACCTGGAGTATCCCAGTGCCCCCCTGCACATCCTGAGCCCTGCACAGGGCTGGCACAGGGCCGGGCTGCTCTATGGGGCAAGCAGCACGTCCCCATCCCCACACCAGGGCACGCAGCCCCTGCTTGCTTTTATCTCATCCCAATTCCCAGCCCCGGCTCCCAATTAAAGGGTAAAAGCACATGGGATCCAGGCCAGGCACGAATGGTTTCAGCTCAGCAATTAGCCCGACGTGAGCGAGGAACAATTAGCGCTGCTCACTGGAATTTGGCCATTGTGCCGTTCATTGTATGTTTTTGCCTTAAAAGGGGGCCATGGTGTTGGGAGGAGAGCGAGGGCCCCCGTTCGCAGCGCCGGGCTGACATTTGCACTATGTTAGTCATGCTGCATGTCAACATTTTTGTGA